>CAUYQU010084734.1:0-42832 GCA_963574635.1 Cheracebus regulus | reverse complement strand
AGCTTTGATGGAGAATTCCAATCAATCAACCCCAGTCCTTAAAGTCTTAACTTCATTTTTCTCCAAACTGCTCAATTTCTCAACTTCCTATTAAGAATGGCATTTTTTGTATGGACATGGATGAATCTGGAAACCATCATTCTCAGCAAACTGACACAAGAACAGAAAACCAAACACTGCATGTTCTCGCTCATAGGCGGGTGTTGAACAATGAAAACACATGGACACAGGGAGGGGAGCATCACACACTGGGGTCTGCTGTGGGGGTGCTAAGGGAGGGATGGTGGGGAGTGGGGAGGTTGGGGAGGGATAACATGGGGAAAAATGCCGGATATAGGTGACAAGGGGAGGGTGGAGGCAGCAAACCACCTTGCCATGTATGTGCCTATGCAACAATCCTGCATGATCTGCACATGTACCCTAGAATCTAAAGTACAATTAAAAAAAAAAAAAAGAATTGCAATTGTCTTGTAACCCACCAAGCAAACACACCAGCTTTCCACTGACATGCCTATGGAATAGGAGAAAAAGTTAAGAATGTGCAACTACCTCAAAATCAGCAGTGTCTGTTTGTTGCTAAAATCTGGAAGAATTTCCATTACCTGCAAAAACAATAGAAACTGCCAGCAAATGAACTAAACCGTCTGCCAAAAAGTGAAAGAAAAATCATTCCTGCCTCTTCCAATGTCTACTTTCCCTGCTTATAAATCTGGACCAAGCTGAAAGCCAGGCAACCTTCTCTATTGCCTGTTTGCTGCCTTCTCACATAGCCACAGTGCTACCCACATCAGCTCTCTTCCACATGTGGACAGAGTCATTCTCAGAAAAGCATACAAGGCATGAACTAGGATAGAAACTGGTAACAGAACATTGTACCAAAATATGGCATCAAAAGGGAAGACCTCTAGATGTTGTACCACATACTTGGAATTTGTACATTTTAAGGAACCACGATGTTCAGAGTTTCAGAGACGAATGCAGCAAGGCCAGGAGACAATTAGATTAGCACAGTGGCCCTTTGTCGGATTCTGGAAATTAAGCTATGGCTGAAGACATAAACCTGCCCTCAAATTGCAGCTCTGAAAGGAGCTTAGTCCAGCCACCAGAAAACAAGTCAGCGAGAAGACTAGAAGAAAAAAGCATTGAGTTTAAATTTTGGTTGCCAGTCCTGGTGCAGTGGCTCATGTCTGTAATTCCAGTGCTTTGGGAGGCCAAGGCAGATGGATCATTTGAGGCCAGTTCAAGACCAGCCTGGCCAACATAGCAAAACCCCATCTCTACTAAAAATACAAAAATTAGCCAGGCGTGGTGGCATGCACCTGCAATTCTAGCTACTTGGGAGGCTGAGAAACAAGAATTGCTTGAACCTCGGAGGCAGAGGTTGCAGTGACTCAAGATCATGCCACTGCACTCCAGCCTGGACAACAGAGAAGCCACCATCTTAAAAAAAAAAAGGCGGGGGGCTTGCTAAAAGGAAATGAAAACATTTTTTTAAAATTATAGAATTAATAAGTAATTTTAGTAAGTGATCAGATAAAAGATAAAGGTACCAAGCACATCTGTGTTCCTATCTACCAGCACAAACTGATTTTTAAAATATAATAGGAAAAGATTTATAATAGATGGCAATAATTGAAAAATATCTAAGAACGCCTTGCTAAGAAGAAATTTGTAATAGAAACCCAGATGATGAAAGCTATAAAGCTTTAATGAAAGACATAAAAGACTTACAAAAAAGAAGATATATACAAATTTCTCTATGGCATGACCGTAATTGAGAAAGTGACAGTTATCCCCCAAATCACACATTGGTAAAATGCTATTTCACTAGAACTTATGATCGACTGGGATCTGACAATTTTAAAAGAATTATTTTAAACCTCACCTTGAAGAATAAGCAGAGAAAAAATGAAAGTGACGGAAAAAATTTCTAAATTTTTCATGGTAATTATAATGTTATAATGAATATAAGAGTATTGGTACAACAAATCTCAATAATAGTAACAGAATGAAATAATCATTGAATTGGCCCTAACATATATGTTTATAAAAGCTTATTATATTGTAAAGGAAATAACACAAAGTTAATGAGATAAATTATTCCACAAACAGAATTTTGGTTAAAGTACATGTGAGCTGGGTACAGTGGCTCTTGCCTATAAGACCAACACTTTGGGTGCCTGAGCTGTAAGGATTGCTTGACGCCAGAAGTTTGAGACCAGCCTGGGCAACACACTGAGACCCTGTCTCTTCAAAACACTTTTAAAATAAATATGCAAAATAAATGTATATGTAATAACATATACATACTTATGTAAAGTTATAAACATGCATGCATATATAGAAAAAGTTAAATAAATACTAGGTAGTAGGATAAGAAAGGGGTACTCTTTATTTTGGGGGAAAAAATGTACAGTATAACCAGATACCATACTCCAAAATTTACTCTAGATTTTTGAAAGTTAATTAACTGACTGGGTGTGGTGGCTCATGCCTGTAATCCCAGCACTTTGGGAGGCCAAGGCAGGGCAGATCACCTGAGGTCAGGAGTTCGAGACCAGCCTGGCCAAGTTGGTAAAACCCCATCTCTACTAAAAATACAAAAATTGCATTCTCTCCCTTCTGTATTGCACAGACTCTCATGGGCTTTAAGAGGAATTGGAATTTGGCATGAGGATCTATTTATCCTTGAGTAAACTAACAGAGAAGTTTTAGTCCCCACAAGCAAAACCATCCAGCAGAGAGAGACTGTCCAGTCTGCAAATATTGACACCAAATGGTGACTGTGTCAACAGATCAAGCCACAGAACAGCTGCAATGATGCAGGGAAAACACGAAATGTCCTCTCGGGCTCAGAGTTCACACACAGACCCAATCCAAGGTGTATCAGTCATCCTACATGCTCATTAAATCACAAGTACAGAGTGTTTCCTTTCATGGCATGGCAGCTCAAGGACAGTGCTGAATAATTTTTAAGATTAGACCTGAAGCCAGAGCAATCACTATCCAAAGCACATTCAGATCATCACCACTTCAAATGGGCCACACCTGGCTATCTCCCATCAGTAGATGAAAATGTTCACAGCCTCACAGCCAGAACCTTTGCCTTTGTTCTTAAGAGAAACACCCAGAGATGATGAAACGGGATTTTGTTAAAGCAAACGATTTCCTTAACTATAAAAGTTCATTAAAAATAAAACATGAATATGGGTAAAAACCCGGATGCTTCCCTGAGGACCAAAGCAGAGAGGCATAAAGCTCAGAACACTGGATTCTGAGAAGAGCCCTGGGGTCAGGCTTGGCCACTAACTCTGCTGGGTGCTTTGTTCACCTCACTTGGTCTCAGTTTTTTCATCTGGTAAAATGAGTGTGTGGAGGTGATCTCTAAAATCTTTGTACCTGTTGAGAAATGCTAGGTGTATGATTGCTGAAAAATGCTGAGTGTACGATAGAATATATTGTTTGCTAGGAAGAATGATGGCAAGGAAAATCTAGCCAGCCTCCCACAAGTAGAAAACTACCTGGGGCATTCTAAAGTGGCAGGACGGTATATAAATATCATACACCAGTTAAAACAATTCTTTAAGCATGGACCATCTGACCCTGCCCCTGTGCCTCCCTCGTGGAAAATGCGTTTTAGTTTGTCTGTGATCAGTGGTAAGCGGGCACCAGCTGCCTACTTGGTATATTTTTGTGTTATGAGAAAATACAGAACATCTGTTTGTTAATGATCATCACCTGTTCAGAGAGAATAAATGTGTAGGTCAGCGTCTGTTCGAGGCCCTCAGCCTGGAATGTGTTTGGCCCCTGAGGCTCTCAGCTTGGAAGGCTGTTGGTGCGCCCAGATAGTCCCACTTTGCTGTTCTATCTGGGTGTCTGTTTCTCAATTCCTTCTATGGCTGAGCTGAACTCGGTATGCACCTAACCATCTAAATGGAATTCAAATACAAAATGGGATCTGGTCAGTAAACATGTGGGACTGAGAGGGGTCAGAGCTTGGCTTTGAGCCACAAAACAGTTTATGGCGTCTCTGCTCCAGGAAGGGGCCAATCCCTCCTTTCCTGGGGCACTTCACCTCATGGTTCAGCCTTGGAGAGAGTGGCTGCGTGGACCCATGATTTAGGAGGGTGTCAAAACATCCTGGTTAAACACTGGCAAATATGACCACCCTTATATTTGCTTATGTGCGTAATTATGAGTTTCTTATACATGATGGGTTAAATAACTATTTGGAGAGTGAATGGATGAATGAATGAATGCAGTATGCAGAATTCTGTGGGCCGTGTTTTAATGTAGCTAACCTGACTGCTGTTGTCCACTTGGGTGTTCAGTTTTCCTCAACTGAAGACTGACTTGCTCACCAATGAATCTAACGCTTTTTCTTCCCGGAGGACTCAAATTAAAGCTGCCACTTCTGTCAATGAAACAGCTGTCAGAGAAGCAACTTCCCAACAGCTGCTACTTCCCAGTAAATGCTCCTCTAAGGAGTATGCCATTGCAATGCCATCCTATCCAGTTTTACCCTGGTCTCTACAACCCCGAGGGAGGGAGCAGTGGGCAGCAGCCTAGAGAAGACCTGACTCTTGTTCTAGTGCTGCCCATGGTTAGTTGTGCAGTCCTGGGTCCATCATTTAGTTTCTCTGGACCTTAGTGTCTTTGTCTATAAACTGTGAGCAGAAGTCCGGGGGAATCGTTTTTCCCCTCAGCACTAAATTAGAAACCGTGAAGGTCTCTTAATCCTTACTCTAGGTTATTTAGTGCTAATCTGTGTGTAAAACATAATAACTTAGGTGCTTTAACCCAGCTTCTATGATTTCAGTGTGGCTTGTTAAGCAGCCAGGGGCTGCTGAGAGGCAGATATTCAGATTCCATTTCTCAGCATACCACACACACACACACCACCTCACTTTCCCCAGTTCCCCCCTCTCTCTGCTTCTCGGTCTCTCTCCATCTCGTTTTATGTCTTCAGCATAATTCCTCTCCCTCTGTGCAATTCCAAAATTTAAAGAGCAATCTTTGATTGATAAAAGAGTTTGGGGGAAACCCCATCTTCAAGTGGCAAAACCACAAACTGCAGGGAGGTTTCATATTTCAGTTCACGCCTTTCTCCAAATTTCTACATAGGGGCTGAGAGATCACTTTCCATCACCTACTTAGCCTGGTTGTCTCTTCTCTTTGCTCCTGACGCTAACTAGGTAACCCTGGGTGAGTTACCCACCATCTCTGAATCCTGGTTCTGTAACAGGGTGAAGGAAATGCCAACTTCATTGGGTAATGTGCATGTTAAAATTCCAGTGCTCAGCAAAGGGCAAATTCTTGGTAACTATTATATAGAAATATTAGTAATGATATTAATGACCTCACTTGTGTGTCAAGGCTTATCTGAAAGGCTCTGGAATGCAAGTATATGTGGTTCTGTCAGCTCAGTCCTGCTGGCGTAAGTCCAGAGCTGGGTCTTCTCCATCCTGGGGCTAAATCGCTCTCACCTCATTCTCATGACTCAGTCCCTTGCCAGAGCTCATGAGTTAAACACACACAAAAGGCTCCTGGGCAGTGAGGAGCAGAAGGAATTTAAAATGAGCCTCTTTTCTTTCTTGGAGAAGTTGAGAGAGAAATCATAAAGCTCCAGCAATGGGGAAAAACACAGACAGAGCCCCTCGGACCTGAGAGCGGTCATCTCGGGGCCTCAGACCACCATGCCGGTTCATAAGGACATAGGTGCACGCAGCATCGGCACACTTTAAGTCGGTCTTAAAGCACATTTTCTTTTACAAGTAAATCAAACAAGTCAGCATGCGGAATAGTTCTCCTACTCGTCAGGAAATCTGGAGGGCAAGTCACGAAAGAAGCAAACAACAAATGTAGCCCATGCTGTTCTCATTCTGTCAGCACAGGCGAGGGGGGACTGCACCAGCCCAGTATTGCCCTGGCCAGGATCCTTGTCCATCCTTGCTCAGAAATTTTCTTTCGGGACAAATGGCCTATGAAGGGGACCCATGTGCTATTTTCTGATGACAGCTTTAATGTAAATACAGCCATAAGGTTTGAACTGACTTGATTCTAGAAAGGAGGAAATCAATGCCCACTTTTAGGAACTGGCATGACAGCCTGGTGGCCCAGCTTGGTTCCCTCTCTGCCAGCCCCGTCTGGGTGAAGCTCCTGCTTGGTAGAGCTCAGGCCTCTGCACAGAAACAGGGCATCTGGCTTTGACTTCAGCCAGCACAGGAGGGGGAAGGAGAAGGACCCCATAAATCACTTGCGAGGCTGCCAGCCAGACATGCTGCTAAGAATCAATCGCCCCAGCTTTCCATGGTCTTCCTTGGTTTTGTGAACTGCTTTTTTTAAATGTCAAGAATCATCTCCATTCCATGTGCTCCAGGACCTCAAAATATCAACATTGCTCATTGTTGATTGCCTTCACCCCTCACCAGAAAGTCACCCATGCCCACAATCAGCTCTGAGTCCCCTGAATCTCTTCTCTCATCACAAACTGACTGTCCTCTGCTCCAGGAAGATGCTGCTGGGACTGTAATAGAGATGAAGCCATCAAGGATGGGACCTTTGGATCCCAGAGGTGGGTTCTCTAAGCTCCTTTGTGTTGCAGGGTTAGGGTATGGTGGAGCACAGACAATATTCAGGGAGGTCCCTGGAGTCACCAGAAGATGACTGTCAGGTTCTTGGTTTTCACTATGACTGGCACCCACCCTTAATAAGCCGAAGGCAAATCCAATTAAGACATTCCAGCAGCCAGGTCAGTTGTCAGCAAAGGCATCATGGAGGAAGGCATTTGGGGTAGATTGGAGTTGGGGAATAAGTAGTCATTAGAAATTGAAAGGAAGTAACCAGCAGAAGCAGCACCAAGCCCTCTCCTGTGGGCACGCATCGCACCAACTGCAAAGAGTGGCTGCATTAATTACATGTCTCCTTGCTAAGATTCGCTCCCAGAGTGTCCATGAAAACTAATGACTGCAATCACAGCACCTCTCAAGAACTTTTCACCTGCCAAGCACTTTACAAGATTAGCTCATTAATCTACTCTGCCCTCCTGTGAAGCTGGTAATTATCATTGTGCCCAGTTCAGAGACGGACAACTGGGCAGCCATGAAGCAGCTGCCTGAAATCCCTGGGCACATCACAGCCCCTCTCGTTCCGCAAAGCAGAGCACAGGTCTTTGAGCCGTCTTATTTCTATTTTACTTTTTATCCCAGCTTCCTCATTGACACAAGCAGCCCAGAAGAGGGTAGAAAGCAGATGAGCTGAGTCTTCATTTCATGCAACTGCTGATTCATTCCCCTTTAAAGCAATCAGTACCAAAGGCAACAAAAAAAAGTGACTGTTTGATAAATGAGGTATTGTGGGACTCTAGCCAAGGACCCACTTATTGCCAAAACGATGAATTAATTCAATCAACAGGTACTTATCAAATACCTTCCATATTTGAAACACTATACCATGTACTGTGTACAGTGCTTAGTGTAAAAAATAATATGGATGCACCTTATTTTGTTGTAATGTTATTTAATACAAATATGGGGAATTCCTATGCACTATTTAATTAAAATATCTATTGTTTTTTAATTCTCTTTGACCCTAACTTTTGCTTCCTCTAGATTGAACTGATACAAGAACTAATTGTTTATTACGGTAATCCATCAACATTGTCCCAAGTCTTGGAAAAGAAACACAACTTTTGCCCATTAATGGCTCTGAACTTTTTCTACAGTGACTTCTGTTAACTGACACAAGAAGTAGGTGTTTCTCCTCTCAGTTCCCAAAGTAGAGCAGGTAGTCCTCCTCATGCCAAGGTGATAGGAAAACCAAGAGTGTCAAAGATTTAGGTTGTTAATTTTCATTATGATCGTGGTCTTTTTTTAAAAATCTCTCCTTCAATGCCGAGTTTAAGGTTCTGGGAGATGAAAATGAGGTGATGTTTTATCCTTGGCTATGTCTCTAGGATCATAGAGACAAGATTTTTGTTATGGTTTGTTTTGTAACCTAAAGGTTTCCATAAGGATCCAAGGCTCACATGTTTGTATTTATGCAATATTAAATACATGCAATTACTTCTTGGATTAAAATTTTAAAAAGGAAATCTTATGAATTTTGAAACAAGGACCCACGTACACAAGTTTGTAGAGGCTGGAAACTATAAGAATAAAGCTTTTAAAACCTCAGTGCATTCTGAGGGTAGAAAAGCTAAACTGATGATTTCTCCAGTGATTTCTGGTTCTCCCAACTGAGATTAAAGCCAAGTGGCCCATGTGTCAACATGGGAAGGATAGAGGAATGATTCTAGCTCAAAGGATGCAGCTATGGAAGTGTAGGAAATACACACAGTTGAGATCTGCATATTAAAATCCCAAATCAGTTCTTTCCAGAAAGGTCTGGAATGTGACTGCCCCTGTATGTACTGTTGGTGGCCAGAGCGGCTGGGAAGAGAGGGAACCATTTATCCTAAATCCCTCCTGGGGTGCCTCATCACATCCTCCCTGTGTTGGGCAAACCCTTAACCTCTATCAGCCCCAAAGGCACAGTAAACTCATTGCGAATGAATGATCAAGGTGTCAACTGGGCCAACACCTGCAGTTTGAAGGAGGAAGACTCAAGACTTGGACGCAACAAATGCAAATGCCGTGGGGCCACTGGAACCACTGAGCTGGATGGGTGTGGGTTTCGAGCAGCTTTCCTAACCTTGGTAGTAGTGACTTTCTGGGCTGGTTAATTCTTTGCCCTAGTGGTGGTGGTCAGGGTGGGGTGGGGGTGGGGGTATCTGTCCCTTGCATTGTAGGTTGTTAGGCAGCAGCCCCCATCTCTACATACTAAAGGCCAATAGAACCTCTGAACTGTGACAACCAAAAATTTCTCCAGACAATGACAAATGTCCTGGTGGTGGGAGTAGTGAACAAAATACCCCAATTAAGAACCAACTGTTTATCTCAAGTACTTTTTCCCAAAGTTAGATAACGTTTGGGGAGATGCTTTAAGATTCTATGTAATATTTTCTGTTAAATGCCATTGAACTACTGTATGAGGTAAATCTCATTTCTAGTAGATGTTGTGCTGTGTGTGTGTGTGTGTGTGTGTGTGTGTGTGTGTGTGTGTGTGTGTTTGTGTGGCTATGTAGGATTGTTTCACACAAACACTCAGAAAAGCATAAAGCAGACAAATCTGTTTGAAAATGTTCCCCAAAAGATTCATGATATAAAGAGAATATGTTCATAAAAGAAAAAAAAATGGGAGGAGAAAAAAATCATGTTTTTATACTTCAGATATACATTAATTGATCTGCCTTTATTTTCTTTTTTATCATAAAGAGACTCCAAGAAATGTAACTAAAGTTAATTATACTATTATAAATTATGTCCTTTTACTACTTCCTGGGGAACACTAGGAATTTTAGGGTGAATAGATGTGTATAAAAATACCTGGAATAGTCAATATATGACTTACAGCATTGAGCTAGCATAAATATAATGAATCCCACGACGTGCCATGGAAATAAACAAGAACAAGACTCTTTCTTCTTTGGAATTTCTAAGAAGCATTTAAGGTTTAGTGTCACTAGTGCTGTGTATTGACAAAACACATTTTATTCGAGAGACTCCGCCTGGGGCAGGCAGATAGATGCAGTTAACAGAGTTAGAACAAATGTACATGAAGAAGATATAATGGGCTTGAATTCTACAAACAGAGTCTATGGCTTAAGAGAAAATGTGAGATTAAGAAAGGTATGAGGTCAAGACCTTGGGATTTTAAAAGTTATTTTATAAACCATATGTCTCTTTCAGACACATGAGGCGCTGTTTGAGTTCCTGGGAACACACATCTGTCTGGAGGTTTACAATAAGGAAGAGAAGAAATAAGGAAAAAAACAGAAGTAGCTCAAAGGGACATCTTCATTTGTCATCTCATTTTATTCTTATAATATCCCTGGTCACTAGGTATTACTGCTCCATTTTAAAGGTCGAAAAACTAGAGGCCTGCAAGTCACCTGTCCAACATCAAGGAGAAAGCAAAGATGCCAGATGCCACAGCCTAAGATCAGGTCTGTCCAACTTCAAGGCCCTTCTTTTACTCAAATGCCATTTGGCAGTAGCCGTTCTGGCTGGAATAACTATGTTTATATCTAGAATGGACTACACCCTTCATTTTCTTTCAACATCTACAATTCAAGCAATTAGGAATTCATTTAAAATAAATGAATTTAAAACTACAAGTAAGTCTTGGCTCAAAACATACAAATCAAGTATGTATTAGGATAAATAAATATAGAGATGAGCACATTTTTCTGAATTTTAAACCTGAGACCTGGCTTCTTTGCTTACCAGCTAAGTGTTGTGGAGAATATCACTTAGATATGGGAAATCTCAAATGCCATATGTTGACACAGGACCTAATCTAGATACCTAACCACTCTGTAGGATTATTTTACAGGAAATAATGCATTCGGGAATCTAAATCACTGAATTACAAATGTTAGACTACAGCCCCTCACATTAAACAGAGGATATTCATATCTTAAATCTAGCTTTGGTCTAGTCATTTGTTAGTGGGTAAATAATCTGGATTTTATAATTTGTAAAATAATACTTATGCCACCTCTGTCATGATTGTGTTGTAGGCATCACATGGGATAATATATGGCAGTCTGCTCTGGAGCATGATGAAAAGGGTGTCATTATTGCCATTATTATTACTTAAATGTGTGTGTATGTATGTCTGCTTTTCAGCTAAAAAAAGAAGAAAATTACTGTGTTCTCTATCATCTATACATTTGTGTTGTTTTTTGTTGGTTTTTTTGTTTGTTTGTTTGTTTTGCTTCAAATCTAAAATACAGTGGTCAACTCATGGCATAGCTATAAACTACAAAAAAAATAATAAGTTTCAATATAAATGTCACGAAGCAAAAGGCAGTTTCTCCTAGCATGACAGGTCACTTGTGCCATCCACAACAATGCCCACGACAGATCACTGAACATGATTTCTTTTTATAAATGTTGTCAGTCTAACCAATGCACACCTTAGACACTCTTCATCCATATTGCCTCAGCCTGAGATCTATCTATTTCTGCAAATAGCCCTAAACAGTGCAAATGCAATATATTGTAAGACTCCCTCGATTTATTTATTTTTTCATTCATCTTCATTAGAAAAATACAGCAGCAAAATAGCTGCAGTTCTTTACATGCTACCTACCTGCCAAGGACTCCAACAAACTAGTGAAGATTAACTCATATTTTGAGAAAGCCATTTTAAGCCTGAACTATCTGATGCATCATGAAATCTGTAACACATCCCTATGGAAATACAAGGCTTGGGGACTCTTTATTTGCAATTCATGTGTATGCATGAGACAATCAGAGGCAATATTCTACCCGGGCTAAGCCAATAGCCAATAGAGGTATATCAGCATTTCCTGCTATGTGAAAGCTCCCAGGGATCTAGGCTAATTTTTCAGAGTTTCTACATATCTTGTGCTTCTAAACACTTCAAATCAAATGGAAGTTGGGCTTAAAAGTCTCCCCATATTTGAAGCAACAATTGGGTAATAATTGCCCTCCGAACGTGTCCCATTAGGATGAAAGCCAATGACAGGAGACTTTCTGAGGTTTGGGTAAAATAATTAAGGGCAGAAATGGGGAAGCTCAGATATATTTCTATTTCTAGTTGATTGCATACAGAGCTGTGAAGTCCCATGACAATAGCTCTGGATGCATTGGATTGGCAAGGCTGTGGGATGTGGTGGTGGCTATTCCTGAAGTAGTAAAAGCAACTACAGAGGCAGCATCATTAATGAATCTATTCACAGGCTCAGCACGGAACATGCTCAAAACAGAAACTGTAGTGTAGGTTAGCTGTATCTGAAACTGGCTGCTTTATGGGTAGCCTGAAAATCATCCGTGGTTGTATTCATTGTCTATCGCTGCTGTAAAAAAAAATAGCACGAGTTTAGCAGCTTAAACAACCCAATTATTATGTTACAGGTCTGCAGATCAGGGTCTCATGGGGCTGAAATCAGGGTGTTCACAGGGCTGTGTTCCTTCTGGAGGCCCTAGAAAAGAATCCATTTCCTTGTCTTTCCTAGCTTCTAGAGGCCATCTGCATTCCTTGGCTCGTGGCCCCTTCCTCTGCCTTCAGAGCCAGTGGCATAGCATCTCTCTGACCCTACTTGATCATTGCATCTCTTTCTCTGACTCCAACAGGGAAAAGTTCTCTGCACCTAAGGGACACCATGGGATTAAGGTCTGCATTGCCATGATTAGACCAGGTCCATCTGCATAATTAGGATACTCACCCTATCTCAAAGTCCTTAACCTTAATCCCTTTTGCAAGGTCCCTGTGATGGATGATTTTGGGTGTCAGTGTAACTGAATTAAGTGATAATAATTAACGGATGGTAATGAAGGAAATGAATTATTTATTTTGAATCATTGCATTAATTATTCTCAATGCTTCATCAGGACGGAAATAGCCCCTTTCCTGCAGAAAGGAAAACCCAGGTACTTTGGCATTTGATTAGAATGTTTGGGCTGCCCCAGGGGTGGGGAAGATCTGCCCTCAGGGTGGGTGGGCACCATCCCATTGTCTGGGGGCCCAGATGGAACAAAATGGCTTAAGAAGGATGGATTTTTGCTATCTCTCCTGGATCTGGGGCGCCTGTCTTCTGTCCTTGGATGTCAGGACTCCAGGTTCTCTGGCTTTGGGACTTCAGGAGGAGAACCAGTGTCCCCACTCCCCCAGGCTCTTGGGCCTTTGGCCTCAGACTGATTAAGAGTGACACCATCATCATCTCTGGTTCTGAGGCCTTGGGACTCTGACTGAGCCATGTTATAGTTTTTGCTGATTCTCCAGCTTGCAGATGGCCTATCACGGGACTTCTCACTGCCCAGTCGAATGAATCAATTCGCCTGATAAATTCCTTCTCATCTCTCTCCCTAAACATTTTTCATGTCAGTTCTGTCTCTCTGGAAAACCCTGACTCAATAGTCTCTTTTGCAATATAAGGTAACATTGTCACAGGTTCTAGGGATTAGGACAAGGGCATCTTTGGGAGGCTGTTATCCTGTCTACCACCATGGTCTATGATCTAGAGATGACCAAATCCTTCACCTATCCATCCACTTCGTGAGCAATTCCTCCTATCCTCTGCAGAGAGCCATCTGGAGTTAGGCAGAGCATAGCTACAGAAGTCATTCTGCCGGCGGCATATTAACCCTGAGAACCCATTATTGCTATTAATCATTTATACAACAAACTCTCAAAGCTTCTCGTGACAGGTGTCATTATGACAACTGTTAGAGCACAGGAAATTCTCACTTAACGTTGTCAATAGACTCTTGGAAAATGCAACTTTAAGTGAAAAGACATAAAACAGAATGACTTTCCCATGGGCTAAGTGATATACATAAGAGTGACATTCCCAGGGCATGTTTCGGGTCACAGAAACATCACCAAACTTTTAAGTAAAGATAAAATGACTCCTAATACTAAACATTGAGATAGATGTGAACTACATGTATTACACTATTCTTGAATTGTTGTAAAGATACACCTGAGACTGTGTAAGAAAAGAGACTTCACTGGCTCATGGTTTTGCAGGCGGCTGGACAGGAAGTGTAACACCAGTATCTGCTTCTGGGGAGTCCTCAGGAAGCTCCCAACTACGGTAGCAGGCAAGGGAGGGCAAGTGTAACACATGACAGGAGCAGGGACAAGACTGGAGGTGCCACACACTTTTAGATGACCAGATCTTGGGTGAACTCAGAGCGATGGCTCACTTGTCACCAAGGGGATGGCCCCCATGATCCAAATGCCTCCCACCAGTCTCCATCTCCAACACTGGGGATCACATTTCAACATGAGATTCAGGCAGGGACAAATATCCAAAGTACAACACGATACATACATGTTTGTTTAAACATTAGTAAAAATAAAATTATTTACTCCATAATTCCCGTTCAGGGTTGCAGGTGGCTGGAGCCCATCCCGGCAGCTCAGGGCGCAAGGCAGGACCTGGCCCTGGATAGGACACTACCCCTTCGCAGGGCACTCACACACACACCTGCACTCACACTGGGACACAAACCTCACATGCACATCTTTGGGATGTGTGAGAAAACAGGAGTACCTGAAGAAACCCCTTGCAGATGGGTGGTACAGCAGGACAACTCCACACAGAGAGTGGCCTCCACCAGGGAGCGATTTTTTTTTTCTCATCAATGTTAGTAAGAAATGCTGTTGAGTGAAAAGTTATTATTCAAGGACCCAACGGATAGCTGTGTTCTATTATTGCCTCCTTTGTTCATCTTCTTACAATACTGGATCTGGGATAACTTGGCATTAAATATCTTTCTTATTTAATGACCAGCAACTATAAAAATGTAAAGCTCACTGGGAAGGCAGGGAAGCATTTTTCTGCTGACCTGAGGCATGATTTGCATTTTTAAAAATGCACTTCATAAGCACTTAGCTGGAGTGAAATAAACTTGCAGTGCTCTGAGAAACTGCAGAGTGGCCGAAGTCACGTCTTTTATGAAGTCTTATCAGTGGAACTCTTATGGCTGCTACCTGGTAATTAGCTTACTTGGTACATTATAATTAATTTTTATAATAATTTAATTTAATTAATAATTAATATTTTGGTTCTTTCACCCAATCACACTGGCAAAGAAAAATCAGGAAAAGAAACCCATACTGATCAGGTTAGGATAGACCACGCAGCAGCACGAACAAATCCTGATATCTCAAAACAATCTTAATAAAATAAAGGTTTAGATTTTTCTTATGTGAAGTTGGATGCAGCTCAGGTAACCTCACCCCACCATCAGGAAAACATAGTTGCCCAGATGGGAGGAAAGAGATGGAATGGCCATACTGGCTCTGAACCCCTCAGCTAGAAAGGGACACATGTCACTTCCCCTCACATGACCCTAACCTGCATCGAGAGGAGACAGGTAATCCAGGGGTGCACGTGGTCATGGGGTGAGGGCTGTTTGTCACTGCCAATCTATGACTGTCATCCCTTTCATTGACTCCATTGACCTTCTTGTGAAAGATAACGAAATGGAGGTCAATGTGATCTATAGGCAAACTGACCAAGACACTCTCCATCCTAACACCTCTATTAGCATGACATTTTCATTCTCTAGAATTTTCTGAAGGTAGGATCACTTTCTCTCTCTAAGACCAATTCTCTCAAGAATGTATAAGAAAAAAGGTTTAATTGGCTCATGTTTCTGCATGCTGTACAGGAAGCATAACCCAGTGCAACTAAATTCCATTAAAGCTGTGGCAATTTCAGTGACTGACACTTTGAAGCCACATCATTTGTCTTTCTCTGGCTGACTTTCCTTGAGGTGGTCAGGAATGTTGACTTGCTTTAATCTCTTACTTCACCATGGGGCTTGAATTCCACTTTCTCAGACATGTTTGAGGTTAGTATTGAATCAATTTGATTTATAATTATTTTACTCAAATAGACGTCTTGGTCTTTAGAATACCTTCCTGTTGCCTTTTAAAAACATACCTTGGCTGGACACGGTGGCTCACACCTGTAATCCCAGCACTTTGGGAACCTGAGCCAGATGGATTGCCTGAGCTCAGAAGTTCAAGACCAGCCTAGGCAACATGTCCAAACCCTGTCTTTACCAAAAATACACACACACACACACACACACACACACAAATAGCCAGGCACGGTGGTGCATACCTATGGTCCTAGCTACTCAGGAGGCTGAGGTGGGAGGATTGCTTGAGCCTAGGAGGTGGAGGTTGCAGTGAACCAAGATCATGCCACTATACTCTAGCCTGGGTGACAAAGTGAGAACCTGCCTCAGAAAAAATATATATATATCTTTTTAGGAGGTAATGAAATAACCAATTCTGCCACCTTAGAGAGCTTGGGTAATTTAAAATTACATGGCCAGATTAAGAAATGTAAGGATCAACCCCTTTATTCTGTTGATCTGTGTTCAAACATTCAACTTTCATCTCTCAGTCATACTTTCATCTCTCAGTCAGCAATTGCTTCTTACAACATTGCAAAAAATTATTTTTCCAAATGAAATATTAAAATTAGTAATATAAATGTATCAGCTTATATAAGCCAAAGATTTTTTTAAGTGAATGAAATTAGCAGTCTTCCCTGCTCATCTTTTCAAATTGGAATAGAGCCTGGATTAAGATAGAAATGAATTCTAACCTCTTCATAGACTCTTCTAGATTCAAACACTAGGCACAGTCATGGTCAGAAATGTGATGAGATCTAATCGCCACACACCTATGGCTTGAGGTTCTAGGTCGTCAATATAGGCTCCAGGGTTCTTGTTTGCAACGGGGCTCTGTATCCTCCATGAAGGGTAGAGAAGAGGACTCTGGGTCCTCTGATTAAAATTGTTGGATATTGATAGTTAGGCTGTCTCACAAAGAAGTTGAGACTTATTAAGTCATTCAACAAACACTTTTGAGCACTTACTAGTGCCGGGCACTGTGCTGGAATCTCTTCTAGAACAATCCGTTACATGAAGAAGAAAACATCAACCCTGACCTTTGAAGGTCGGAAGTTAGTGAGAAAGAGGATACTGAGGGAGATGATGGGGGAAGAAATAAACTCCAAAAAATAATTATGAATAATGCTCAGTGCCATGGGGGAAAATAAAACGGGTGTTCGTGCAGATAATCCCAAAGGGAGGTGCTGTGTACAGACAAAGAACGTGCCCTGAAGCAAGGCCTGGAGGAAGAGCTGGGTCTTGCCCTTAACACAGAGAAGTGACAGGTAGGCCCCCAGCGGCCATTAGTTCAGGCCTGGGGCAGCCATCCATGAAAGCTGGAGGGATGGCAGAGCTTGATGACCACCCTCTGCCCTATCTCTGCAGATTACGATCACCAGGAAGCTTCCTGACGTTGACCCCAGTTCTAAGCCCTTCCTATGCGTCATACAGGTAAGGATACGGAAGCACAGAGAGGTGAGATAACTCACCTTAGGTCACACAGTGGTGGATCCAGGGCCCACCTCTTTTTTTTTTTTTTTTTTTGGCTTTGTCACCCAGGCTGGAGTGCAAAGGCATGATCTCAGCTCACTGCAACCTCCACCTCCCAGGTTTAAGCGATTCTCCTGCCTTAGTCTCCCGAGTAACTGGGCCTACAGGTGCCCACCACCATGCCCAGCTAATTTTGTATTTTTAGTAGAGACAGGGTATCTCCATGTTGGTCAGGCTGGTCTCAAACTCCCGACCTCAGGTGATCCACCTGCCTTGGCCTCCCAAAGTGCTGGGATTACAGCCGTGAACCACTGCACCCAGCCGGGCCCACACTCTTATCCACTCTGCTATTTCACCATAGAGAGGTTTGCTCTGAGGAAAGGTAAAGCTCATAGGAGACCTCAAAGCTTGGTGACAGGAGGAAGGAGCCTGGCCAGTTCCTGGAAGGCTGTTAGAGCTGCTGGCCCAGTGTAGCTGCAGCCAGAGAGTCTCCCTGAACGAGGGCTCTTGATATTTCTACAAGGCTGGAAACACAAAGGCTGAACCTCAACCAGGAATGCTGAAGGGAAGATTTGGAGAAAGGAAGGAACAAAAGAGGAGGATCCTCTCCCGCGTCTTACAGACATAATAATTACGGTATTGCTCAGCCAGGGTGCATTTTTCAAGTGCCTCCTGTCCAGCCCATCTCCACATCATGGTGGCACCTGGAAAGTCCCTGGCCTAGCCAGCCAGACAGGGCTGCACCAGGGCTGCTCCCAGGAGTACCTGACCCTTACTTTTCTAGGTCCTCACCCTTCTCCTGTTTTGGTTCGGGACCTGAATTCTGAATCAGTTCTCACTCCTGTCCTTGGGTCTTCACATTGAAATTTCAGTTTTCAGGTTGACTTCTGTCTTTCCCTCAAGGTGTGATTGTAGACGGTTCTAGCATGTCTGCCCTGTTTGCAGCAGTCTCTGGTGCACGCTTCCTGCCCTGGTCAATCCTTCAAAACCCAAACTGTGACTCCAGCTGCTGGTCAGCACCCGTCTATTCCTCCTGAATTCTCCTGGGGGTCAGGCTCTCTGCTCCAACCCAGATGCATGGAGACCACACAGGAAGCCTCTCCTTGACTCTGACCTCCTAGGACTTACAGTCAAGTCATAGCAACTAGACCGACTGAAGGAGAGTAACAGCGATTGCTGGAATCCCAGCTGCTCCCAGACTTAGACATTTAAAAATCCACTTAAAGTTTATAAGAAGAGTCTAAACATTCGACATGATTACATGGTGGAGATGGGCAAAGCACATCGGGGGGAGTACGTCACAACCTGATTTCTCTTTTTAACCAAAATGTCCAGACACAACTTGCGTTTCTCTGAGCACCCACATGGTTGGTTGCCATTTGAATATTTTAAGGCTAGGCACGGATGTCAGGCAGTACAAAGAAAGGGAGAAAGGATGAGGAGAAAAATTCAAGAGCAGAGAATAAAGCCAGTTTACACTTTCAGGTGGCATTTCTTAAGTTCAGTTAGTTTTAAAATTTTTTCCTTTTCTTATCTATAACCAGACTTCCACGAGATGACGAAGGTGGTTAACTGCAAGCATCTCTGAATTTAAGTAAAACGTTAAGCCTTTTTTCTCAAGAGTCCACCCCCGTCTTCAAAAACACAAAATGGAGAGTGGCCGGGAGTGGTGGCTCACACCTGTAACCTTAGCACTTTGGGAGGCTGAGGCAGGAGGATCGCTTGAGCCCAGGAGTTCGAGACCAGCCTGAGCAACATAGCAAGACCCGATCCCTACAAAAAATACAAAAATTAGCCAGGAGTAGTGATGCATGCCCGCAGTCTCAGCTACTCGAGAGGCTAAGGTGGAAGGATCACTTGAGCCTGGGAGGTGGAGGATTCAGTGAGCTATGATCGCACCACTGCTCTCCAGCCTGGGCAACAGAGAAAGACCTTGTCTCAAAACAAACAAACAAACAAACAAAAGCAAACAAACAAAATGGCAGAGTGAGTCAGGAGACCTGGCTCTGGTCTTGGCCCTGCTGACACTTGACATTGGTCAAATCACATGACCTCTGGGGGATAGTTTTCCCAATGGAAGGCAGTGTTTTATATTAGTCAACCTGCAAGGACCCTTTTTGCTCTAAAATTCCTGCCTCGGTGTTATGCCTGCCAGATGCTGCCTGTGGCACTGGCCAGGCAAAGGCATGGGGCACTCATGGGAGCTGGAGAGGAAGAGATGAGAAGAAGCTACATGTGACCAGCTTCACGATCTGGTACAGTTTTGACTCAACTTGGCCACTTCCTCGGTGTGGCCTCCCAAGATGGCCATGAGAGCCACTTGGCGCAAACCTCACCACACGTCTTTTGCTTTATTCCCGCCTCTTGGGAAACCTATTCAGAAGGAAAGCTCCCTTGACAATCTCTTAATGAAAAGGCCCCAGTCATGTGGCCTTTTGGCTCAGAAACTTCGTGTCCTCATTTTAAGGTACAATTTGCCACTTTGGCCCTCTGCCTCTGGCTTCTGTTCCTGCCCAGGGAAGCCCAAAGTTGGGTAAAATCGTGTGAGAAGAGACAGCCCTGGCACCAGGCCCCTGGCGCCGGGCAGAAGGAAACAGGCGAGAGGATCCTCACGTCCCCAGAGCCAGCCAGGGCCCCCGTCTTTCTGTTGGTCTGTTTGCTTCTCTGTGGTGTGAAGCCTGATCTTCCCATCTGCCCCTCTGTTCTTCACGCCCCACACTACTCACATTTGTGAGGATATTGCAGGCATGATCTCAACCCTGGGCTGGGATTTCACTGTTATTATTTAAATGTTTACTTATTTGAGACAGGGTCTCACTCTGTCTTCCAGGCTGGACTCCAGTGGCACAATCTTGGCTCACTGCAACTGCCGCCTCCTGGGTTCAAGTGATCCCCCCACCTCAGCCTCCCAAGTAGCTGGTATTACAGGTGCCCGCCACCACACCTGGCTAAGTTTTGTATATTTTGTAGAGATGGGGTTTTGCTATCTTGCCCAGGTTGGTCTCAAACTCCTGGATTTGAGCAGTCTTCCTGCCTCAGCCTTCCAAAGTGCTGGGATTATAGGCATGAGCCACCACACCTGGCCCCAGGCTGGGATCTGAATGTTGACCACGTGAGAGTCTCAGAAGAACCCCTCACAGTAACAGGAAAAAAAGGTTCAAATCTGAATCGGAGCCCCTGGATGGATGAAAGAGGCTCTGGTCTGAATAACTGTGTTCCCCCAAATTTACATCTTGAAATCCTGACCTGCAAGGTGATGGTATTAGGAGGGGGGTGGTTGGGAGGTCAATAGGTTATGAGAATGGAACTATTATGAATGGGATTAGCATGCTTATGAAAGGAACCCCAGGCCAGTGGCTCATGCCTGTAATCCCAGCACTTTGGGAGGCTGAAGTGGGCGGATCACAAGGTCAGGAGATCAAGATCAGCCTGGCCAATATGGTGAAACTCCAACTCTACTAAAAATACAAAATTAGCCAGGAGTGGTGGCGGGTGCCTGTAATCCCAGCTACTTGGGAGGCTGTGGCAGGAGAATCACTTGAACCTGGGAGGTAGAGGTTGCAGTGAGCTGAGATCGTGCCACCGCTCTGTCTCAAAAAAAAAAAAAAAAAAAAAAAATTGGGACCCCAGTCAGCTGCCTCACCCCTTCTGTCTTGTGAGAATGTGGAGAGAAGGCGCCACCTATGAGCCAAAGAGCAGATTCCAAATTCCAAATCTGCCAGTGCCTTGATCTTAGACTTCCCGGCCTCCAGAACTCTGAGCAATAATTACTTGTTAAGTCACCCAGTTCATGGTATTAGCACTTATTTTGTTAGAGCAGCCTGAACAAACCAAGACAGGGAAGTCAGAGTTCAAGCATGGACATAAGCATCTCAGTGAACCTCCCCACAGTTTCCTTCTTCCTTCCAGCCTCTCCGCTCCTCACACTGAGTTGCCTGCTGAAGACACTGTGTGCTGATTCTTAAGTTCTTTGCCTGCTGAGGAAGGGGGGCCCAGATCAGCAGGACCCAGGGAGAGGGGAGCTCAGGCATCCTCTGACTTCTCAAGGTCATGTTCTCCCCATGGCCTGAGCTCCCTTAAATGAACACTACAGTTGGTTGTAAATAAACCTGTTGAAATTCAGCACGAGGGAATAGGCCATGCCTTGCCACATTTCGAATGGCTGAATGGTGCTGTTACCCCAGTACCTCCTTCCCAGCTGACATCTGGCTTGAGCTGCCCACCCAGCCCCCAGAACAATGCCGATCACTTTTCCTGACACTCTGGGCTGCTGTGGTAGGTTGGGGTTCTCCATTTCTAATGTGTTGGGAGGCTTTCTGGGTTTGAAACCGGGGCTTTCCCAGACAGAGCTCTACCCGTTGGTTCTCAGATCACTCACTAACTGAGTCCAAGGAATGGCCTGTCCTTGAAACTGCGTTTGCTAAGATTTAACAGCTGAGAGCTAAATAACTTATTTCTAAATTGCCTTCTTCCACCCTACCCTTGTTCCCCTGATTTACAAATACTTTCTAAAATCCAGATTGTACCTCTTCACCACACTACTGTCTCCAGGTCCCCAGCTGGGCAACTGAGGCTAAGGCTCTGATTGTGGCTTGAAAATACTTATCAAAGGTTACCATAATTTAGCATGAAGATTCGACAACTCCACCACATTCCCAGAAGTCTTGCTTTCAGTGACTCCTCCAAGTAGCTTTGAAACATTTATTATTACAACCCTTTCTTGAAATAAATAAATAGGGCCAGGCTGCACTTTCTTAACGGAAACAAAAGCCTAAGGAAGTGGCCCGTGTTAAGCGGGTCTGCAGGTAAGAAGGGGAAAAGAATCTCGCTTGCCTGAGCCTGGAATTGGAATGGGGACGTGTGTTTTCTAGCTGACCACGAGAAACAGGCTGTGCACGCTTTACATCTCTCAAGCTCTGTGCCTGGCCTAATGAAGCCATCGATTTCTTCCCGTCTGACAAATGTTACAAGGAAACCGGCAGCTAGGAGAATGAGAGAGCGATCTTTTTATTTTCTGCTTTTTTGCTTTTTAATTTTGTGTACTCAGGAAGAAATGTATGGATTTCTTTCTTCTAGCTAATCACAGCGGCGCTGTGGTAACTGCCTCCTTTCCCTTTACTGCTTGTTTTCCTTGGTTCATCACCTAGGGAAGGTATGGACGTTTCTTTCCCCTAATGCATCTAACAGGGTTGGGGCCATTGCAGGGAATGTGGAGCACCCGTGTTAGACTCCACTGCAGTGAACCTGCTGGTATTGATCTGTGGGTATTTGGAAACTAAGAGGTGGATTCACCCCAAACCCTCTACCAAACCACCACATAAGTGATTCATGTGTAGAAACAACATAACTTACCTCCATTCAAATCAATTTTTAAAAATTAAATACAATCATCATTTCCAAACAGATTCCAATGACAAACAGCTCTAGTTTTAGCTACAAAAGAGACTGGATTCTGTTCTTCTGTCTTGCCAGACTTTGCTCTCAGAGAGGTATTTGAAAATATCTTGGTCTTTGTATGGAGATTCTGAAAGTCCCTAGGTACGTGGATTTCTAAAAAGCTTGCAGGAAACTCTTGTGCTTCATTTGAGAACCTGAGTGGAAAGTCTGAAGTTTTGGGCTCCCTCTGATAACCAAGTCCAATCTGCTTATTGTTACGGTTGTTGTGACAGGCTTCATGCTATTCCCCCAATACTTATTTGAAGCCCCGGTCCCTGTACTCACAAAGTGGCTGTATTTAAAGATAGGGCCTAAAATGGAGTCATATAGGTGAGCCCTGATCCAATCTGACTGGTTTCACTGTAAGAAGAAGAAATTAGGGCACAGACTGGTACAGCAGGAAGACCACTTAAAGACTCAGGAAAGACAGCCAGCTATTAGGTTGGCACAAAAGTAACTGCAGTTTTTGTTGCAAGTCAAGGAGCAAGGCCGTGGAAAAATCCAACCCAGCTGACACATTGGTCTCAGACTTCTAGCCTCCAGGACTGTCAGAACATGAATTCCTATTGTTTAAACCCCACAGTCGGTGGTACTTTATTAAGGCAGCCCTAGCAAACTAACGCAACTGTGGTAAAAGGCACACATCATGAAATTTACCATTGTAACCATTTTTCTTTTTTTTAGATGGAGTTTCACTCTTGCTTCCCAGGCTGGAGTACAGTGGTGCTATCTTAGCTCACTGCAACCTCCGCCTCTCGGGTTCAAGTGATTCTCCTGCCTCACCCTCCCGAATAGCTGGGACTGCAGGTGCCTGCCACAACATCCAGCTAATTTTTTGTATTTTCAGTAGAGACAGCGTTTCACCTTGTTGCCCAGGCTGGTCTGAAACTCCTGGCCTCAGGTGATCCACCCACCTCAGCCTCCCAAAGTGCTGGGATTACAGGTGTGAGCCACCATGCCTGGAATCATTGCAACCATTTCTAAGTGTACAGTTCAGTGGCATTAAGTACGTTCACAATGTTCTGCAACAATTGCCCCATCAAACTCCAGAATCTTTTCCTCTTTCCCAGCTGAAACTCCACACCTGTTAAACATTACCACCCCATTTTAATTTAGTCCTAAATCATATGCAGTGCAAGTGCCTGCCTTCTAAGCCAAAACCACATTTTCTCACTTGATTCCAATGCATGTGGGGTAAACTCACACAGGGACGTGTAGTAACAAGTTGATCTATACATTAGGGACCATGTATGAAAATATATGCATTAGTCCATTTTCACACTGCTGATAAAGAAATACCTGGAGGGTAGGTGATTTATAAATTAAAAAAGGGTTAATGAACTCACAGTTCCAGGAGGCTGGGGAGTCCTCAAATCATGGTGGAAGGCGGAAAGCACGTCTTACACGGCAGCAGACAAGAGAAAGAATGAGAACCAAGCGAAAGGGGTTTCTCCTTAAAAAACCATCAGATCTCAAGAGACTTATTCACTCCCATAAGAACAGTAAACTGCCCCATGAATTAATTAGCTCCCACTGGGTCCTTCCCACAGCACGTGGGAATTAGGGGAGCTACAATTCAAGATGAGATTTGGGTGGGCACACAGCCTGAATATACATATCCATTAGGGGCCAGCAAGTAACCCTCCTAAAGGTACTGGGGCTTGATTTAGACTCTGATCCCGACCAAGAAGTTTCACAGTCTCCTAAGTCAACTCTCCTGCTTGCAGACAAGATAAACTAGCAATTCTGATTCATCTATCCTTCCAGAAGGCTTAGCAGCCTCCAGACAAGTGCTCTAATAAAATGAGTAATCGCCTTTGCTTTAGCCATGAGGAAGCAACAGTAGCTCAGCAGCTTAAGTAAAAGTAGGAGGCATGGGGAAACTAATCAATTCTAATACAGCCCTGTCACAAGCTCCCAAGGAGATTCTCTGCAGTTACCCTCACTACTAACTGGAGCCACCATATTCTGAAAAAGGGTGGGGACCTTCCAGGATTTAAAGCAAAATCAACTATATAAGGAAACTGAGAAATCAGGGGCACTCAGACTATAGGTCTTAGTAGATACAGGTTTAATGAGAACACATCTACAAAGGGACCTGTACAAGTTTGCTCACCATTTGATTGATCATTTAGCTGTGGTAAAAATTTACAATCAGGGTTCTCCAAGCAAAAATTTATATAAACAACCTTCCTTCTGCCTACTGCTCTGAGAGACACATTATTACACAGACTGATATGTTCTCCTTAGATTGTTGAGTCGGGAGACACCACTTAAGCCTTAGCGACAACCAGAAAAAGTGGTTTCCCAGGATTTGCTATATCATTAAAGTGCATCTCTCCAGAAAGCACTGTGAAAGCTAAAGTCCAAATAACATTGCCACTGGACATTTAAGAGCTAAGTCTTCAAGGAATGTCAGTGTCTCTCATGAGTTCCAGGCATCAGCTTGAAGCTTAAACTCACAAATTTGAAGGGATTATCAAACAACAGTGTCAACAGAGAACAGCACTTGCTAAATGTCATTTACAAGCTTCTCCTTCAACCATAATTCTCAGCTAAATCACCCAACCTCAGATTTGGATTTCTTGTAGAAGCTAAGTTTAGTAAGATTTCAAGAGTTAAAATGGTTTTGAATTTGAATGGCTTGTGTCACATTTTGTGGTTGTTAAATAGCATTGTCCGAATTGGCAATGGCTGAAAAGCTGATCACTGAAAAGACAGCGAAATATAAAAGAAACTACATAACAGGCCTAATTACAAGCTTATTTTATTATCTTACCCTATAGATCCCTAGATTCATGGTAAAGATGGAAAAGACTAACAAAAACAACCCAGATAAAACAGACCATAAGATAAAACACAGATAAAATGGACTATGAAAAGTAAATTCAAGGAGGGGAAATTTGTGGATTGGCTCTGTGTATTGCTTTTCAAAATTCTGAAGCATTTATTTTCTCCTGTGCTCAGATCCATTTACTCACTACCTCATAATTACAAGGATTCCTTTGATAGTGTGTAACGTTGACCTTCACTTATTTGTTTATAATATATGTCATTTCAACAACTTTGTTTTTTTTGCAAATTTGCCTGTAGGTCATTGAATCTGAGTTCTGGTTTTAAAACACCCAATCCTGGGCAAGTTTCTCAATTTCTCTGAGAATAATAATAATTAAAAATATCTATCATTCATTTGGATTTATTATGGAACCAGGCCTGGGCCAAGGGTCAAACAGATCATCTCAACTGATCCTTTGACAAGCCTTTGAGGAGTGTACCGATATTACTCTCAATTTGCTAATGAGAAAACTGATATTTGAAGAGGTAAGTAACTTGCTCATGGTCAAAAAAATAGCTGGTAAGTAAAGAGTTAGTATCTACACCCAAATAGTCCAACTATCCTGTTTTACTTTTCAGTTATCTCAACTATAAAATATGGGTAAAAATAGTCAATGTATAGGGTTGTTGTAAAATTTAAATGCTTACTTATGTAATCAGTTCCACAGAGGCTGGTAAATAGCAGGAACTCAAGAAGCATTAGACTGCTAATACTGCTTACCCTCCTACAGTGGCCAAAATTGTCACAATGCCCATAACCATCAAATAAACTCTACCAACACGTACTTAATGGAAGTATTCCAAATCACATTTTTAGATAGCAATGGTGATAGCTGAAATTTATACCAGCAAAATCCAATTTAAAATCTTGTTGCAGGCTATATACATTAAGGATCTCTCAGCAATAAAATATAAGTGTAGTGACTTAAAACTTGTGTGGTGCTATATGCACTGGTGTACTACTTATGTTATATACTTCTTTGGTGGTAATACAGCTCCAGTCCTCATTCTTGCCTTCCCTTCCTGGAAAACTCCTATGCATCCTTCAAGCTCCCACTCAAATGCTTCTTTCTCTGAGCAGTCTTCTTTTATACCCACAGGAGGAGAGAGCTACCCTCTCCTCTGTCCTACTGCAAAAGTGCACTAGATGGTAGTCTAGAACAGGGACCACATCCTAGGAAACATTTGATACCCAGGTCCAACGCAGAGCCTGATACAAAGAAGGTGTACAGCATTTGTTTATTTAATGAAGGAACACTTTCAACATGCTGATTTTGAATTTTTAATAGTCTGAATATCTAAGATTGTATAGAGTAAGGTTTAATGTGTAAAGTATTGCGAAGTCCTCAAACACTCGTTAGACTTTTCATATTAGAGTAAGTGACACAGCTTCACAGTGTGGTAAGAGTGAGTGTCAGACAAGCAAAGTAGGGCTCCTCCAACTAACCTTTCCTATTTTCCATGTTCACATTCTTGGATCCGAGCCCAATTATTGTCTTCACAAAGCCCTGTCTAGGGTTCCCAGTTACGCTGGGGCTACAGGCATCAGCCTGCATTTCACAGGCAAGAGAAAAGATGCAGGTGAAAAACACAAGCTCGAACAGCAAAGCTCAATGGGGTCATCATCAGAGGCACTGGGGTAGGCTCTCTCTTTAACCTAAATGTAGTTTTACAAGATTCCACTAGCAGGACAGCTCCTGCCCCTGGAGGCATGTGGAAAGCAAAATCCTAATATCCCTTGTTGCTCCAATCACTGCCTTCATGTTGTGGAAAGAGGGCAGCTTCAGAGTGACATTGATCTGTCCCCTGGTTCTATCACATGCCATGAGACTATAAGTGATTAAGTCAACTTATCTGACCATCTGTAAAATGGGTATAATAATATATCTCAAAGTTGTGAGGTCTATATCAAATACCAGGTATTAAGTACCTACCGTGGAACTGAAGACTGAATATGCTCAATAAACATTAATTCTCTTGTTGATTTCCTTCCCCCTTCACTAGCTTTTTCTGCTGAAGTAATCTAAGTCATGGTCCAATGTCATGGATCACTGCCAGCTGACTAGCAGGTAATACATCACATTCTCAATTTGCCTCAACCTCCAGTAAACTAATCAAACGGTAACGATGTTTTGATCTGAACAGGTGGAACTGGGAAACACTATCGTGCTACGCATTTAATCAAAAACACAAAATGGCAGATCCATAAAAATCCAAAATGGTGGACCTGTGAAAGAACTTCCGAGTTCCCAAAATATCACATCAATGTAACATGTGGATCATTAGTATTCTCCTCTTGTTTTATGGTGCTAATTTAAGATCAGAAATTGTCCTTACTTATTCTTATTTCCAGAGTGTTGGCATTCTCATTTAAGCTCCTGTTCTTCTTGGACTCAGTAAATGGATCTGTTTTTGGCTGGCTGAGAAAAGGAATTGCAAATGCTCCATAGAACTTTCTTCTCTCATCCTCTCAACATTGAGAAACTCAAAAAGAGAAAGAAAGGATATGGTAGCTTTTGATTCTACTCTCCCTCAACCATTTCTTAGACTGTCTCTTGAATGGAAGCATGGGAAGGAAAAGACCCTCCCGTGTCCCTCAGAAATATTGCCAAACCTCCTGGCTGCACAAACCTCTGCATCTTGGCCTCTTGCCTTTCCACGTTTTTGCTCAAATTGCATTTTTTATATTCATGCTGCTCCTTCTTAAGTAATGGCTTGAGAAAAAATGTGCCAGGAAAAATCAAAATTTTTATGATGGGAAAAGAGCTACATGAAGAGAAACAACAAAATCTACCACTCCTGGGTGAGCCTGAGTATCTAGTAACACCCCAGAAGTCAAACAGCTGTGTTTTCCAGCAAGATGGGAGAATCCTGGTGTGCACCTGTCTCCACTGCCAGAAGTCATTTTCACTGTTGCAGACGTGCCCTTTGGAGGCCATAATCTTTCCCCAGCATGAGGAGTATGAAAACCCTTCATCTGCTCTATGTAAAATAAGCCTAAACAAATTCACCCTTCAGAAAATCCATTTGGTTTGAAGGCAGCAATGAGACCAAAGGAGGTGATGGAGGGAAGACAGAATCCATACTGGGAAGCTCCCTGGATGGGGCAAACTATCAAACAATAGGACTCGCATTGCCCTCACTGCTGAGGCCACCAAAAGAAGTGAAATGGTAACGGTCACATGGCCTCCTGGTAAATGACAGGAACAACACATTTGCATTCTCACATAGACTATATTTCAAGTCACTTTTGGTGTTCTGCACTGTTAAGATCAATCTCTAATAAAATTGCAAAGCAGGCAAAGTCTATCTTCTGACTTCACCTACCGGTGTCCCAATATTTCTTCTTGCTGCCATCTTGCTCTTTGATGGGGTCCCTTGTGATGCATTCATGCTCTCAGGTGGTCATCAGGCATGGACCTGCTCAGATGCAGACTGGCCATTGTGCTGTTCCTCTTCTGTGTTTCTATAGAGATTGTATGTGTGTATATTTGTGTAAAGAAACTGATCCCATTACTAAGATTACAGCTTTCTTACATGTACTGCACTAGCCTGCAAGTTCCTTAAGGGAAAAGGCTCTATCTCCTTCCTTTTTGTATCCTCTCACGTTAGCATTGATTTTTACACTAGTAGTTACAGAATGCACTTTTTAAAAAAATGAATTGAATGAAGTGATTAGGATATTAGTGAATAAAACCTTAAGTATATTTTCTCTGAGCCATATAAATATTTCAAAAGAAGATGACAAAGGACCACAAAATCTTTAGGATCCAAAGAGTAAGCTGTCAATCAGTGGGGGCAGGAGACTGCACCCAACAACTTCTCAGACCCAATTGTATGGATAGTCACCGCCAACATTTAGAAAGGAGACAGTTTCTATTGTGAAGATATTTTCTTTTCACTAGTTAGGAAATATGGTGACTCTCCACCACCACACCAAAAAATAAAATAAATAAAATACTTAGAAATGAACCTACCTTGTTACTCACCACTCACAGTACACTCCAGCTTAGGAATGCTCTCTCTGCCAGCTCTTGAGGTCTTTTTTGCAAAGACTTAGCAGGTAAAATGAATGACAAATGCCAGTTTTGAGATAAAAAGGATGTTAGAACCATAATTCTTTAACTTCAGAATTGACAAAACAGCTCTTATCCAAAAAGCTCAAAATGGCTTACATGCTAACCACATGAATTCTTCCTAGACTCCCATCAAAAAACAAGAGGTTTATCCTTCATTTTCAGAGAAAATTGATTCTCTAGATGAAATGACTTTCTACAGTGAAGAGATGTGGATGAAAAGACACTGGCCCTGAGAAGAAAGACTTATGCCAGCCCATCCCCTCTCATTGCCCTTTTCATCTTTTCCATTCCTTTTTTCAAGAAATGTGAGTATGACTTGGAGAGTTTAATCAGGTTAGTTAAGAACAGGGGGATTCATAACAAAGCTCACAGCTGAACTTCCCGACAGTAAAGCAGTAGGATGCCCCATTGCTCCCAAATCAAAACTGCAAAATATTTAAAGTGAGCCTCCAGCCCTCTTAGAATGTATTGATGTGGCTTACCTGGGGTTGGGGGTGATGGGGGGTGGAGGTAAGGGAAGGGGACACAGGTTTGCTCAAATTAAAATGAAACCTAACATACGAAGGGAAACATGTACAATTGTACCCTGGGAATTAAGACTTTCTATGGCCTAAAGAAGCCATCGCCATGTGTTAATAATACCCCAATAGGCTAAGGGATGCTGCATTACGGTATGGAAGAAGAATGATATTGAGGGGCTTCATCTTGTAAGATTTTAAGCAAGTTATGCAACCTTTTAAAAAATATTAATTTAGTTTTTACATTTCTATTGTGCTAAGAACACAACATGAGATCTACTCTGACAAATTTTTAAGTGCACAATATTTTAAATTGTTAACAATATAGCTATTGTTACCTATAGGCACAATGTTATACAGCATGTCTCTAGAATTTATTCTTGCATAACTATAACTTTATGCCTGCTGAACAGCAACATCCCATTTCTCCCTATCCTCCAGCCCCTGCAACCACCTTCAACTCTCTGTTTCCATGACTTTGACTATTTTAGATTTCTCAGGGATGTAATCATGCAGTATTTGTCCTTCTGTGCCTTGCTTATTTCACTTAACATAATGTCCTCCAGGTTCACCCATGTTGTTGCATGTGACAGGATTTCTTCTTTTTCTTAATGATGATAACATTCCATGATATGTATACACTATATTTTCTTCATCTTTCAGGTTGTTTCTATATCTGGACTATTGTAAATAATGCTGCAATGAACATATGAGTACCTATGTCTCTTCAAGATCTTGATTTCAATTATTTTGAATATATACCCAGAAGTGGGATTGCTGGTTTATATGATAATTTCATTTTTAATTTTTTGAGGACTCATCATACTGTTCTTTATAGTGGCTGCACAATTTTTTATTCCCATGAATGGTGTACAAGGGTTCCAATTTCTTTATACCTCACCAATATTTGTTGTCTATTGTTTTTTGTTTTTTTTAATAAAATAACATCCATCATAACAAACATGATGTGAGATCACGCTGTTGTTTCATATGCATTTTCCTGATGATTAGTGATATTGAGCACTGTTGGCTATTTATATGCCTACTTTGGAGAAACATCTATTCAAGTCCTTTGTCCAGTTTTTAGTTGAGCTATTATTTATTTGCAATTCAGTTGTAGAAATTCCTTGTATATTTTGGATTTTAGTCCCTTGTCAGATATATGGTTTGCAAATATTTTCCCCAATTTTGTAGACTGCCTTTTTACAACAAACTAAGTATAAAAGTAGTTTACCTCAACACAATGAAGTCTATATATGAAAAGCCCCCTACTAACACCATACTCAGTGATGAAAACTTCTAAGAGTGGAAACAAAGCAAGGATACCTACTTTCACCACTTTCATAAAATGCAATACTGGAAGTCCTAGCCAGAGTAAGTGGGTAAGAAAAAGAAAGAAGTCCAAATCAAAAAGCAAGTAGTTAAATTACTGCTTTTTCCAGATGATATGGTCTTACATATAGAAAAATTCTAAAGACTCCACAAAAACCTCTTAGGACAAATAATTAAGTTGCAAGACACAAGTCAACATACAAAAATCAGTTGCCTTTCTATATATTAATGATGAACTATCTGAAAAGGAAATTGAGAAAACAATCCTATTTATAATTATATGAAATCAAATAAAATACTTAGAAATATGCTTAACTAAAGAGATGAAAGACTTGACATTGAAAATTATAAATCAAGATACAGATGGAAAGATACCTTGTGTTTATGGCTGGAAGACTTAATATTGCTCAAATGTCCATATCACCAAAAGCCACCTATAGATTTATTGCAATCCCTATTAAAATTCTAGTGGCATTTTTATAGAAATTTTAAAAAAGTCTTAAAAATCATTTGAAACTACAAATGACCCTGAATCATCAAAGGAATCTTGAGAAAGAAGTACAAAATGGAAGGCATCAAACTTCCTGATTTCAAAATATAATATGAAGGTATAATAATTAAAACAGTATGGTGCTGGCATAAAAACAGACATACATACCAATGGAACAGAAAAGAGAACTCAGAAATCAATTCGTATTTATATGGAGCCAACTGATCTTTGACAATGGTGCCAAAAATACATACTGGGGAAGGGACAATCTTTTCAACAAACAGTGTTGCCAAAATTGAGCAACCACATGCAAAAAAATAAAATTGGACCCTTATCTTACAGCACACACACACATAAATCAAGTCAAAATGAACAAAAAATGTAAGCACAAGACCTGGAACTATAAACTTCTAGAAGAAAACACAGGGAACAGCATCATGAGATTGTGTTTGGCAATGATTTCTTGGATGTCATGCTAAAAGAAAAGGCAACAAAGGCAAAATTAGACAAGTGGGACAACTACAAACTAAAAAGTTTCTGCATAGCAAAGGATATTCAAATTCTTTTAAATCCACTCTCCTCATCTGTAAAATGGGAATAATGGTAACTACCTCACTTATCTTGGGTTCCAAAATAAGTAAAATAAATGATAAATGACTTAGCACAATGTCTGGCAAATAGGAACTCAATAAAAGGTGTCTATTACTACCAGTAAAATTATATTTTACCCCAGTGTAATTAATGGACACTTCAGGAATGTGGCAGTTAAACACAGCAAGTTGGAAGATAAATAAAATAAAATAAAAAAAAAAGAACTATGATCTTTTTCACTCAATCATTACTTCCTGAGAGTGATACTATGAAGAAAGAGAAGATTCAAGTTAAACCAGGGAATTCTTTGCTATTTTCAACTTTTATAAAGATAGGAAGAATGAATAATATTTCCTTTTTTCTGGATATAGATCCATAATACTGGAAATAACAAAGAGATCACAAATTCATACATTTGTAATACCATCTAAAATTTGTAATGACTTTCCGATTTTCTTACAAAAGAGGGAACTGAAAATAAGAGATTGACAAATAAGAAAATTAGTGCTATTTCAATTAAAATCAGGTAGCCTGACAACAGCACATGGGTTTTATTATGAAAAGTGTAAGCTGGAGGAAGACTTAAATACAGATATCCTGACTCAGGGTCTAGATCTTTCTACTACACTACCATGTATAGAAATGGCTAATCATCATGTTTTCTTGGTTTTATGCCAAGAATGCAAGGTTGGCTTAATATAGTAATATAATTTACCTCATTAACAGCTTAAAGGATAAATACCATCTGATCATTTCTGCAGATGTCAAAATAATAATTCAACAAAATATAACATCTATTCATGATAAACAAATTAGGAAGAGAAAGAAAATTCATCATCCTGATATCTTTAAAAAGTATATTTATATGAAAACTTCTAGAAAATAAGGTATTTAATGGCAAAATGTTAAAAGCATTACATTTAAGAGCAGGAACAAGCTAAAAATTCCCACCGTTACTACTCCTACTGTAGTAGCACAGTAAGATAAAAAACCATATACATATATAGGAATTGGAATTATATTATTATTGATATAAAACTTAAAAGAATTAATGAATAAATTATCAATAACTAAGCTTAAAAGATTAAATGATTTATTAAATTTAGTCACTTTAAAATGTTATGTGTTAAAGTTACCATCATAATAGTTATACACGCATACGTATTTCTTAGGAATAAATCTAAGTACATATAGGTGCCTTATAAAGAAAATGAGAAAAATTTAATCAAAGGCTACAGAGATCTAAATAGACATCTAAATAATTCATGGATAAGAAGATTTGAAGTGTTAATTTCCCCCAAAGTGATCCATGTATTCAATCCAATTCCACTGAAAATTTCAAAAGGGATATTTATGAAACTGGATGAGATGATTCTGCAGTTTATATGGAAACATAACTTGGAAGGAGGATTTGTCTTACAGATGTCACATGTTTTATGAAACTATAGTAGTTAAGACAGTGAGATACTGGCATACTATGAGAAATAAGCCAATGGAATAGAACTGAATGCTCTGAAATAAGCCCATGCTTATATGGAGATTTATCGCAGAAGGACACTGAAGACCAGTGGGGAAATGACAGACAATTCAATGATGCAGAGACATCATTCCAAATGCAAAAAACTTAAATGGCATATCTTCCTCACACGCTACACAAAATACATTCCTGGTAAATTTTATTATATTTAACAAGAAAAATGAAAACACTTTTTAGAAGAAATAGGAGTTTATAACACTCAGGTAGAATTTCTTAAAACAAGAATACATAATCCATAAAAGATTTGTAAATTTGATTACATTAAAATAAAAAATGTCTGTTCACCAAAAGCTATTAAGAAGAGTGAAAATATAAGCCACCAAATGGAGATACATTTATAGCTGACAAGGGATAAGTATCATGAACATGTAACAAACTGATAAAAAATTAAGAAAAAGACAAACAAGTGATAGAAAAATGTGTAAAAGATATTGCTATGGTTTGAATGTGTTCCCCAAAGTTCATGTGTTAGAAACTTAACCTTCAATGCAACAGCGTTGAGAGGTATGGCCTAATAAGAGGTAATTAGATCATAAGGGCAAAGCCTAATAAATTAATGTTGTTATCATGGGAGTGAGTTGGTTATCACAGAAGTGGGCTTTTTTGATCCTTTCTGCTCTCTTACACTTGCACTCTCTTGCCCTTCCAACTTCCAGCATAGAATGATGCAGCACAAAGGTCCTCACCAGATGCTGGTATCGTGCTTTGGACTTCCCAGCCTCCAGAACTGTCAGCCAAATAAATTCATATTGCTTATACCCAGTCTCATTCATTTCAGTCATAGCAACACAAAATGGACTAAGCTATATAACAACTGGGATTTTACAAAAGAGTAAATGCAAATGTCCTAGGAACAAAAATGCTGTACTTCACTGATAGTCAGGCTAATAACAAAAATCATCTAACACTTAGCATTGTATTATCACTTTACACTATCAGGTTGGCAATTTTAAGTTTTGATGAAGACAGAGAAAAAAACCAATGCCTGTTGACGGCTGGTTAGAGATTAAAACGTAGCACAACCTCTTAGGAAACATTTTAACATGATTCAAGTTGTGTTTATCCTAAGATCCAACCATTCCACTTCTTGTTATAAACCCTGGAGAAACTCTTGCACCAGGAAACATGAATGTGTCCACATAGCATTGTCACACTTGTGAAAATCTGGAAACAACCCAGATGTTTATCAACAATAGAATGAATCAATAAATGTGGTATGTTCAAAATTGGACATTATATCAATGTCAAGAAACCTCAAAGTTAATGTAAAGTTAAAGAAGAAAGAAGAATACATGCAGGATGATCCCAATTATATAGAGTTAGGCAAAACTAAATGTATTACTTGGGAATAATTACACAGAACAACTACCAAGAAAAGCAATGAAATTATTAACACAAAATACAGGCTGGTTAATACCTCCAGGTGGGGTGGGAGAGTGTGCAGTCAGGCAGGGGCACCCAGGGGATTCCTAAGTGCCACCATTCTTGTTTCCCAGCCGATGGTAGTTATACTGATGTTTATTTTATCCTTCTTCTTTACACCAGCCATATATTTGCTATATTATTTTGTGCATATGATGTATTTTCTAATTTTTAATAAAAGAAATAGGCATGTTTTGCTTTAAGCCATCGTGATGCTAAAAGTCAAGACCTCATAGGTCAGAGGTCCAAACAGCTTAGCGTGGAATAATAAAACAGAAACAGGTAAACACACATATTAGGTGTCCTCCACGTTCACAAGGCTTGAGGTAGATAAATAATAAGGCCATGTGGCTTTGCAGTAAATGCAATATCTCTGCAAAGTATTGCAATCCATAGTTCACTGACCCTCGATATAGGCATGATTATCATGATCTCTTCATGCGTAGCATAAACTGGCCCCCAATTCAGGCAGAATCTAATGGACAAAAACCAGTGAAATGGAAGCCTGCAGTAATCTTTGAAAAAAAAAAAGACTAATAAAGACATAAAGCCTTTTTCTCTACAACACTGAGCACATTCTGCATTGCGTTAACCTGCCGACACTATTTGTAATGGCGTAGAAAGGTCACTAAAACCTAAATCCGCTCAGCAAGATTCGCTACCACAATCTTCAAAAAAAAGAACACAAGCTTTATTAAATATCAGCTCTCATCTTATTTCCAAGAAGGCAATCCAAAGGTTATGGTGGGCTCAGGTGTGAGGAGCATGGCTATTATTGAGTCCTGTATTTGCATAGCATCTGCCCTGAGAATCATTCAGCACTGCCTCCTTTACCGTTTCACATGAATCGGCAATCTATCCTGGTAACACGGGGATGGGATAAGCTGGGATTCCCTGCTTTTTTGTAAATGGTGAAACCAAAGTCAGACAAGAAGACAAAGTACTTTTAGTAATGAGATTAATTCTCTCCCTCGTTAAGGCAGTAATTCCAAAGGACGTCAGCCTCTATGAACTCAGACCTTGGCATAGTTTTACACGGAGTGGAAGAAATGAGGAGGCCCAACATCAACATGTGTGGGATCTTTGCAACCTTCCAGATTACCCCAGTGGGTGAGCCCCTTGGTATGGCATCAGGTACATGGGAAAGCCACCTCCTGATTTCACTCCTGCCTCTGTGTCATGCCCTAGTTTTACTGGGAGGATTTACTGAGGGTGGTGAAATACCCAACTTCCACTAAAGACCTAATTCACTCTGATTGTTTTTAAAGTAAAGTGGTTTATAGACTTCAAATCAAGAAAAAACTGCAACCTGGTTTCATTTCTGTTTTGCTTATTGATGCAAGGAGGAGAGATGTTGAGGTCACCCTGGTCCCATTCCTTGAGCTTTTCATTTCAGCCTCTGCTGCCTCAGTCTCTCCATGTTTCCCAATTCCAGACCAAGAAAACTGCTGCACTCAGCTCCTATTTTGTGGCAGGTCCATTAGAGTCGTATGCTAAGGGCATCATCTAGATTCTGGGCTACCCCTTCTCCAGTCGAGCCGTGGTGAGAAGAGATGAGGAGAGGGATGAAGCTTACAAAATACAGCTGCAGCACTTGGGCTGTAGGTGGCTGGCTCTCCCTTAGGAGGAGTTTGGGAGAGGGGGAGTGGGCAGAAATATAGTTTTTTGTTTAATTCACATCTTAAAGAAATGTACTTAAATGTACTTAAAGAAAAAGCCTCTGCATATACTAACATGTACATAAATTCAACATAATAAGCCTTCAAAACAGAACTGCTAGGTTATCTTAAAAATAACTTAAGACAATGAAATGCAACAGTTTAAATGAGATCAATATAAACCAGCGAAATGATCTTTTTCGAAGCACCGTGACATGTTATGTCTCTCTTTGCCTAGGTGCTTTATTAAGAATATTTTTCCCTATGACTGTTTCTACTTTTTAAATTGCTTAACAAAAAATGACTTCATGGCTGTAGGAGAAAATGCAAAAGTAATCACTTAGCCTGCAGGGGAGGGGATGTGGTCATAACTCACCTCCTACTCCCACCAGAAGAAAAATAGAGCCAAGGGAGACTAGGTGATGTATGCAAAATTTTAAGCACTTTATCGGGTGAGAATATTCCTGCAAAGGCCTTTGGCCAAAGTAATAAAATTCTAGCCTGGCTGCTCTTGGGCAGGAACATACAGACAGAAACCCTGGGCCAGGGCTCCATAGCAAGAGCTAATATTTGACCTCCAGCTCTGAGATGTGGAGGGCAGAGTTTTTTGCCCTGCAGTAGAATTCTCTGCTCAATTCCCTGGCTGTCTCCTGAGAAAGGCCTTCCTCCCCTTTCCTCTCTCAAGTCTCTGGGCCTGACCTTCCAGAGGTCATGTTTCTGATCCTCATGCCTTTGTGACTCGCCTCCAAACTGCCCCCAAGTGTCAGCTGGCTCCATCTCCCTGCAGTGTCTGTAACACTCAGATGATCCCAGACACACCAGTGAAATGGGTTAGTGTCTCTGATTGCCTAATATAAAAATGCTAATGTGGAAACCAAATAAGAAAAAGAGAGATCAAGTGCTTAATGCCGAAAGGGAATTCATTCATGAATTCCTGTCTATTTTCTCATTTATATTCTTGAGTCATTATCATAAATTACAACCACTCTCTCCCCCAACCCCTACCCACCTGGGGCATTTCTCCATCATAGAATCTTCAGTTTTTGCAGCTTAGTATTCATTATCATCTCAGGGAGGAACAGCAAAGGGAAACGAAGTTCATACAATTCCCTTTCCCCCCAGTTCTCATCCTGTCCTAACTTAGTGAAAGGAAACACATGGCCTTCGTGCTCTAGTCCTTCCTTCTGTGCCAGGACAGACATCACCAATCACAGAACTCTCCAAGCCTGGACACAGCTTCCAGTACTTTTCATCATAGTGCCGCAGGTGTCAGGGACAACTGAACAGAAACAGCTCGCAAGATGAAGCCTCCTTGTCATCTCCCACCAACAGTCCTTCCACATCTGGAGAATGCCAGTTCACCACAGGTTCTTTTTAGACGTTCTCTTTCTCATTTTTTTTTTCTTAGAAAGGTCAAGAAGATATAGAAGGAGAACATGCCTGTCACTCAGGCTGCCATTTTAGGAAATCATACTTAGAGCAAAAGCAATGGGTGTTGTACTTCTAAGGCACATGAGAGTCAAGTCATTACAGACGAATAAGGGAGAAACAGCCCGTTATCACATGATTTGCTAAACGTCCATCCTTATTCCTGCAGCTCCAGTCATATCACAGTGTCCAGAAGGGTAGGGGTAAAATCCAGGGTGGGAAGCAGACCCAGGAGTAAAGTCAGACCATGAGAACCAGGGTCAGAAAGGCAGAGAGGGAACTGTGTAAGGAAGTATGGATGGCTCATCATTATCAGAATCACTCTAGGGAAACTTCATTTGTGAGGTGAACAAATATTGTCTTCAGTGCTTCCTGTCTCCCCCACACCCACTAGAACCTATTCTGGGTATCCTGAGTCCCCCTGACTGAACCCCAGACCCTTTCCAAATTCCTGCATATGTTTAATAAGCATCTACTCTATGTGAAGCACTTTTTGTAAAGCACTGTGTGTACAGAAAACATATGAGGCAAGACCTGTAACCTGGCCACAGACGTAAGGTGCTCAAGACAGTCGATGGTTGAGGACCCAGGTGAGCAGCTCTGGGATGAGCTCCTGGGAGTCTAGGGAGAGAGAGCCTTGTGGTGACTGGAGACTAAGGCAGTCACGAACAGAGACACGAAGTGGTTTTACTTCTACTAGGCTTTTAAGGTGTTAAAAGCCAAGATCTTAGCATCAGTTCTGCCACAGAACAGCAATTAATGTCATTTTACTGGGTTTTCCCAGCTGTAACACGAGGGAAATAAAGTAGATCTGGAACCAGCACTACCTGAGAGCCAAATACAGCCCAGTGCCTGTTTTTGTAAATAAAGTTTCGTTGGAACATAGCCACGTTTGCTTCTTTATCTAAGTTTGCTTTCACACTACCAGGACAAAGGTGAGCATTGCAACAATAACTGTATGTCCCACAAGGCCTTAAATATTTCCCATCTGGCCCTTCATGAAAAAAAAAAATTTGCCATCCTCTGCACTATATCAAAACTCCCAAGATTCAATGCCTCCATGAACCTGACAAGTAACACACACCAGTGAAGTAGGGAAGATGCAAGAAAAACCACTGAATCCCCTTGGTCTAGCCTTCATCTCCGTTTTGATTAGAAACATGGCATAGAGAGAGCTATTTCTCCTCTGGAAGAAAAGCACAGTGGAAAATGCAACTGGCCCTGAGTCTCTGTATGAGGTGGGATCTGTGGCAAACCAGGGCACCCATGCCCTGCCTGAGTGCAGCCCCTACTCAGCTGCAAGAAAATATGGGCCAACTGTTGCCTGCTTCTGCATGTTTTCTAGAGAAGCTACAAATGTAGGTTTTTATGTGACATCTCTCCACTTAAAAAAATTAATTTTCAGTCTCGGAACAACCCAAGCTCTTTGCACAACACTCTTGCCTTGTGACGGCCATTTTGTGACCTTTGGATCAACACGATGCCGACTGGCTGGACCTGCGTTCGTGGCCTTTATAGGCAAGAGCCCTTCAGAAGACAGAGAAGAACAGCACAATGAAGGCCTCCCAATGGGAAAGCACTGAGAAGGATGGAGGGAGCTGTTAGGAGCAGCAAGGAGGCGAGGAGGACACTCCAGTGAGGCAGGAGGGAAACAGAATCGTCTTGGGAGGAGCTCCCTTTCCAGGTTGAAGCAGGAGGTAGTAACTGGATTACTCAGAGGATGAAACGATGTTTTGAGATCGACTTTCATGGTGGAGCTACCTACAGTGTTGGGGAAAAAGAGGTCACTGAAGGATGACTGAAGTTTCCCATTTGCCAGGGACTGAGCCATTTCTTTGGTCACTGGACATTCAGTGATCAAACTGAGACAGTTCTGGGACAACAGGCATTTGTCCAGCCTTGTAGAGACAAAATGAGCTGTCAGGAGGCCACCCTAGTCATCTAGATAGAAGGTCACAAGATCCTGAGCTAAGGACATCCCATTCTGTTTTGGTGGAAAACTTGTCAAAGTGTCCATGAAAAAGAACAGCCTGCTTTGCTTTGTTCCAAGTGCATTTTAGCCACAGCCTTCTGGCCACAAAACCTTACCCCAGTGGCAGGTTCAGCAGTAGGAACATGGCCACACGGGCTGGCCAGAGGAGAAGCTATTGGGTAGGAGCCATCGGATACAGGAAGGAAAGCTTGCTACCACTCATACCAATGAAGGCTCCCATGGAGGAGTACCTACTATAGCCTGGTACTTCACTTAATATTTATAAAGACTCATACAATGCCAGGATTGTTTTCATCCCATTTTGCAAGTGAGGCAGCTGAAAAGGTTGAGTCATTTGTCTGGTGTCATCTGGCAACAAATGCGGGAGCCGGAATGTAAATCGAGCATCGTCCCAACCTCCATTCCCGCAGCACACCTCACCTCTCCCCACTCCACCGTCCTTGCCTCCTCTGTCCTTTTGAAGGTTCTGGTCATAAGCACAGAAGCCTACCTCCTGGGAACTCAACGAGCTGCCTCAGACAAGACACGTCAACTACCAGAAAGGAGCCAGTAGCCTGAAGGGAATTCAGAGGAGAGCCAAATGAATAATTAAGAGCCTAGAAGGATTGATCTGTCAAGAAAGATTAGAAGAATACAGTATGTGTCATTTGGCTAAGCTGAGACCAAAGGAGGGGGTGTCTGGGAGTGGGGAGGGGCTGGAGAGCAGAGTCCTTGCAAAATGGGAGGGCTGTCCACTGGTTACAACATGAGGAAGCAAAGCTGGGAAGAAGACATGGCAAAGAGTAAGTGCAAAGGGAAGCCTGAAGAATGACCTCCCAAGGAAGAAATTTCCCCCAGAATCCAGAGAAGAACTCAGTCTAGTTCCTCTAGAACTAGAACTTTTATGATTTTTTTTTTTAGAACTTCCTGTAGGGCTTCTACATGAAGGTATGAAAGCCCAATAGCTCTGTTTTCCCTCTTTCCAAGTGGAATGCATTTCCTTAGCAAAGTATTAAATTCAAGGTCCTTGCCATATCTCTCCACCCCCAGGTCTTCTCCAGGTCTCTGACCCCTGACATTGAACTGCTTTATTCTGTAAGAGTCAACTCTCCATTACCCAGCAGAGAGAAGGCTTGGGGGTGGGATGGGCTAATTAGAGCACTGACTTTGCCATGCCCTCTACCAAGGATTGCATAAACATCTCATCCTGTATTCACTTGCCCAAGGTCACATAAGTGGCTAGACAGTCTGCAATTTTTAAAAAATTCCAAGCCCCACTCTACACTTATTTGTTTCTTAAGATAATTTAGCATCAGTTCTGCCACAAACTAGCAATCGATGTTATCTCTCTGGGTTTTCTCGTCTGTAAAGTGAAGGAAATAAGTACTTGCCCCAAACTGGGTCACAGTGGCAACCAAGGCAGGGGTGGTCTCTACCTTCATGGGGTGTATAGTCCTATGAGGAAGAGGGACATTAAAATGATACTTACACAGGTCACCGATGTACACTGGTGAAGGTAAATACTGCAATGCTTATGACGATGTAAAACAAGAAGCCAGCTCCATCTAAGGAGGAAAGCATGAGAAACTAAGGCCAGCATGTTAGGTAGGAGTGGATGTGCTATGTAGTGAAGAATTAACATTACCTAAACAGAGATCTCACTTTTCCCTTTGCTACTGGGAAGTGATTTCTAGGCCCCCTGGAATGTTATGTTTCATAAAAGTATCTCTGTTTGCCTGAGAGTTTTGGCCAAGAAAAGGTCTAGCAATGTGATTTACAAAGGGAGCTTTGGGCAATGTTGTATTAGTCATCTAACCTCCAGGAGGGATGGAGAATAAAAGTCAGCCAGGTGGGAAGTCTGACACCTTGTGTGGAGTGACCGAGCCCCCGGTAGAAACTCTAGACATTAAAGCTCAGGTGAGATTCCCTGGTTGGTCTATTGTCACTCATAAACGCCAGGAAAGTAACATTGTCCTGACTCCATGGAGAGGGCAATGGGAGCCTCATATTTTGTACTTTTTCAGGTATTCACTGGATGTTCTTCTTTTCTTGGCTGCCATTAATCTGTATCCTTTCCCTGTAATAAATCCTAACCATGAGCGTAATAGCTGTCACTGAGTTCTGTGAGTCCTTCTACAAACTATGGAACCTGAGGGTGGTTTTGGAAACCCCTCAAACTTGCAACTGGGATGGCCTCCTGTGAGGACTGTTCCTTTAAACTCTCACAGGTGCAGATACAGGAAACCTCTCCTAGGCAGAAGGCAGGGTGTGAGACAGATGCCTTCTATTTTACTTTTGACATTGCATCAGTTTTCTCTTAATAGCAATAACTGTTTTCTGACTATACCCCAAACTCATTATTTTATTTAACTGACTAAATATTGGCCATTATAAAAACATTCTGCACCTAAAGATTGCTACAAAGAGAATACAATACCTAGGAGTACAACTAACAAGGAATGTAAAGGACCTCTTCAAGGAGAACTACAAACCACTGCTCAACGAAATAAGAGAGGACACAAACAGATGGAGAAACATTCCATGTTCATGGTTAG
>CAUYQU010084732.1:0-31713 GCA_963574635.1 Cheracebus regulus | reverse complement strand
TACATTTTAGATTTTGGGGTATATGTGAAGAACATGCAGGATTTTTGCATAGGTACATACATGGCAATGTGGTTTGCTGCTTTCCTCTCCATCACCTATATCTGGCATTTCTCCCCATGTTATCCTTCCCCAACTCCCCATCCCCTGCTGTCCCTCCCCTAGCTCCCCCGACAGACTTCAGTGTGTGATGCTCCCCTCCCTGTGTCCATGTGTTCTCATTGTTCAACACCTGCCTATGAGTGAGAACATGCGATGTTTGATTTTCTGTTCTTGTGTCAGAATAAACTACATTTCTATTGCCTATAGATATGATGCTGTACATGAAATTTCTTGAACTTATTCTTTTTATAAAACTACATTTTGGTTTTATCTTATTTTATTTTATTTTATTTATTTTTTTAGAGAGGAGGTCTCTCCATGTTACAAAGGCTGGTTGGCCTTGAACTCCTGGTCACAAGCGATTCCTTCCCCTCCAAATCCCAAATAGCTGGAACTAATTTTGCAAGATTTGACCAATGTATTTCCAACCCACTCTCTCACCATGAACTCAGCCTCCCCGGTACCTGGGATTACAGGCTTGTGCCACCATGCCCCTCTATTTTTTGTTTTTTGCTTTTGTTTTTTGGTATTTTTATTAGAGACAGATTTCACCACGTTGGCCAGGCTGGTCTCCAACTCCTAGCTTCAAGTGATCTTCCCACCTTGGCCTCCCAAAGTGCTGGCATTGTAGGCATGAGCCACCATGCCCAGCCTATCTTACATTTTCTTTATCCAGTCATTCATTGATAGACATTTAATTTGATTCCATATCTTTGCTATTGTGAACAGTGCTGAGATAATCATACAAATGTAGATATGTTTTTTATATAATGATTTATTTCCCTTATTACTATGTGTAAATACAGAGTAGTGGAATTGCATCAAATGGTGGTTCTAATTTTATTTATTTGAAAAATCTCCATATCATTTTCCATAAAGTTTACTAATTTACATTCCCACCAACAGTATATAAATTTTCTACATGACAAAATCTGTTGTTTATACGCATTTTAATCATAGACATTTTGACTGGTGTAAGATGATATCTCATTGTGGTTCTAATTTGCATTTCTCAGATGATAAGCAGTGTTCAGTATTTTTTCATATGTTTGTTGGCCACTTGTACGTTTTCTTTTGAAAAGCATCGATTTGTGTCCTTTGCACTTTTGAAAGGGGTTATTTGTGTTCTTGTTGAGTTGCCTGAGTTTGGATGTTATTCCTTTGTTGGATGCAGACCTTGAAAATATTTTCTGTCATTCTGTAGGTTGTCTGCTTACTCTGTTGTTTCTTTTGCTTTGCAGAAGCTTTTTAGTTTAATCATGTCTCATTCATCTATTTTTATTTTTGTTGCATTTGCTTTCAACAACTTACTCATAAATTTGGATGCTTCTTATTTATCTCTTTTCCCTGATTGCTCAGAGAGATTTTCCAACATTATGTTGAATGAAAGTGTTGAACGTGAGTGTCTTTGGCTTGTTCCAGTTGGTAGGAGAAATTATTTCAACTTTTCCCCATTCAGTATGATGTCGACTATTGGTTTGATACATATGGCTTTACTATTTTTGAAGTAAGTTCCCTCAGTGCCTAGTTTGTTAAGAGTTTTTATCATGAAGAGATTATGAATTTTGTCAAAAGTTTTTCGACATGTATTAAAATGATCATATGTTTTTTTAAACTGTGTTATGCCCATATCCTAGGCCTCAGGAGCATATGGGCATACATTTGATGAACCACCTTCGCACCACTGGAATAAGACCCACATGATTGTGGTGTGTTATCTTTTTAATGTCCTATTGAATTTGGTTTGCCAGTATTTCACTGTAGATTTTTATGTCTAATCTTATCAGGAATATTGGCCTGTTATTTTCTTTTTTGTTGCATCCTTACCAGGCTTTGGTATCAGGGTGAAACAGGCATCATAGAACAAGTTAAGGAGGATTGCTTCCTCTTCAATTTTTTGAAACAGTGTCAGTAGGGTTATTACAAAATCTTCTTTGTATGTCTGGTAGAATTTGGTTGTGAATGTCTGATCCTAGGCAAATTCTGTTAGAAGAGTCAATTGCACTACTTGTTATTGGTCTGATTAGTATTTCTACCATTTCTTGATTGAATCTTAGGAGGTTGTATATTAACCAGAATTTATCCATTTTTTTCTAGATTTGCTAGTTTGTACCTGCAGAGATATTCATTATAGTTGCTAATAATCTTTCATATTTCTGTGGCGTCATTTATCATGTCACTTTTATTGATTTTTGACTGTGTGTGTTCAAAGTTTCTCTTTTCCTTGGTTCATCTTGCTATCATCACTTAGGTTATTTAGATACTTAATGATGTTACTAATCTCTGTCTGTTTCAATGTGATTTTTAAAAATTTACTGTCTTCTATTGGAGGATCAGTTTTATGGCTTTCCACATAACATTACACACTACATTCAAAAGGCCAAGAAGCAATATAGATGCTTCTTGAATAACAATGCATTATATCTCTAAAAAACCATCATAAATGGAAAATATTGTATATTGAAAATATATAGAATATTTCTAGCCTACTGAACATCATAGTTTAGCCTAGCTTATGTTAAACATGCTGAGAACACTTATATTAGCTTACAGTTGGGCAAAATTAGACAATCCAGCTCTTTATCTGTCTCTGCTATCCTCACACCTACTCTGAAGAAGAGAGCCATAACTGAACATTTTAGTAATAATGGGGTCCCTATTCACTAGTACATTCATTGGTGAATACTGTGTTTTCTGGGGCTTTCCACATACTTCTCTGGTGACTCTTTTGGCCTCACATAATATGTTGACTTCAGCATTCCCAGTTGCTTCATCTTTGCATTCCTCAAGAGTAATGCAACGTCCAGCTGCCAGGGAAACTCAGGCATTACGACTTCACTCATCATCATCCATCACGTTTTCCAGGCTGCGAAGAGTCACTGTCACGGTGAGTCTGACCCATCTCCAGGAATTCTGACTAAGGTATTCAATACAGTGTCCACAGTAATTTTCCCAAGTCAACCCCCTGGCTTCTTCCAGGATATACTATGTATTTCTTGCAGCTTGTTCATGTTGTAATCATACTGGAATTTGTGTGTGTGTGTGTGTGTGTGTGTGTGTGTTTTCAATGTTTTATTTCCTTAAAAATACATATATAATTCAAATATGGCAAAATATTAAGAGTTCTTAAAACTTAGTGGAAGGTATATGGATATTCACCATATTATTCTCCATATTTTTCTATATGTTTGAAACGTTTTCTAACAAAATATATTTTTATATTGTACTTCAGATTCTGGGGTACATGTGCAGATCATGCAAGATTGCTGCATAGGTACATTTATGGCAAGGTGGTTTGTTGCCTCCATCCCCTCATTACCTATACCTGACATTTTTCCCAACATTATTCCTCCCCAACCTCCCTCCCACTGTCCCTCCCCTAGCCCCTCCAAACAGACCCCAGTGTGTGATGCTCCGCTCTCTGTGTCCACGTGTTCTCATTTTTCAACATCCACCTATGAGTGAGAACATGCAGTGTTTGATTTTCTGAATTTAACCTTAGTTACCAGCCTGACAATCTAGAGAGGGCAGTAACCATAGTCTTGTATGGGAGAAACTTCTTTGTTATCTTCCTGCATAAGGAAAGTGTTATCTCTTGCATTGTAAATAAAGGAGTGAGCTAGTTTGCAAAACACATCTTCAAGGTCATCCATTCAGATATCTCCATCCCACGTTTCATTGTCCCAGATTTTCTAAACCAGAGTGCATACCTTGGTATAATAGTTCTGTCTTGTTAAGCATTAAACAATCATGGAGTTCTGAGACTTGAATTTCTTTTTCCTTTTAAGACAGGGATGCTATCTTGGCTCACTGTGAGCTCCACCAGGCTGGGGTACTGTGGCACTATCTTGGCTCAATGCAAGCTCCACCTCCCATGCTCAAGTGGTTGTCCTGCCTCAGCCTCCCAAGTAGCTGGAACTACAGGCATGCACCACCACACCTGGCTGATTTTTGTATTTTTTTGTAGAGACAGGGTTTCCCTATGTTGCTCAGGCTGGTCTCAATCCTGGGCTCAAGAGACCTGCCTGCCTCAGCCTCCCAGAATACTGGATTACAGGCATGAGTCATTGCACCCAGCCAAGAATCAATTTTCATGCCCAAGTTTACTCCTCAGCTGTCATTACCCTTTTTACTTCAGGAGGTAAGAGCATCTTTGCAAGCTTTGAAATCTATCGCAATTCTTTTTTACTATTTGTTAACTGCCTTCATTTTGTCATTATTACCTAATGTGGTTTCAATATAGCATAGCAATAATCAGTCAACTCCACTGTCCTTCCTGCCATTGTCTATCCCTCCACATATCTTTCAAATGTCTTTAAGAGTTGTACCAGCCAGGGAATTTACCTCCACAAGGGTGCTTTTTCACATTGTGATTGGCAAAATTTTCAACAGTTGGGTCACTTCCTTGTGCTAGGGGATTAAATGTGTCCCATATTGTATCATTTCACTCCTGTATGATCTGTGTCAGGTTTAGTATTCTACAAAGCAGACAACTAGATAGGATTAGTCATCCAATAGGTTTACTGGGGGGAAAATGTAAAATGTAAATGATAAGGAGGGAGGAAAAGATGAAGAGAATCTTTAGACCATGACGCTGCCTGACTACTGAGAAAAGAGAGAGAGAAGGATAGATTGCCTAAGAACAGTAACAGCCCTCAGTGCAGCTCTGAGAAAGTCTTAGCCAGGCCAGTTCAGAGTCTTCATGCGAAAGCTGACCATTAAAGGAGTTCTGTTGCTGGCCAGAATGACCTAGCTCTCATCCTCTTGCTGTGTCTGGTCATTGTCTGGGAGCAGCCGAAGGAGGCATGAACTTTGTGTGAAGACGCAGGTGCATCTAAAGGTGTAGAAGCCAGAGGACATCAGTCAACAATGCTACTCATATTGGGTTCTCTTGAAGGGACTTGTGAAAGGTGCACATACATTTTTTTAAAGTTTTAATTTTTCTAGGCTGTAATATTTAAGTTATTCCTGCTGGAATATCATGCCATCTATATTGAATCTCATCAAACTGCCCACTTATCATGGGTTTGGTTTTTTTTTTTTTTTGAGTCAAATTATCACTCTTTCACCTAGGTTGGAGTGCAGTGGTGTGATCACAGCTCACTGCAGCCTCAAATTCCTGGGATCAAGCAGTCCTTCCACCTCAGCCTCCCAAGCATCTGGGACTATCAGCATGAGCCACCATATCTGCCTAATTTTATTTTTATTTATTGGATTTTTTGTAGAGATAGGGTCTCACTATGTTGCCAGGCTGGTCTCAAACTGCTGGTCTCAAGTGATCTTCCTACTTTGGCATCCCGAAGTGCTTGAATTACAAATGTAAGCCACTGTGTCCAGCTGGTAATTCTTATTTAATATGAAGACTATGTTCTTATAAGTCTATAGAAAATGTCAAACATAAATTTTCTTAAATTATCTTAATGCTCTCAACTATATTGTCAGTTAAAAAAAAGTAGTCTTATGCATATACAAGGCATGAAGTCTTTTCTCTTTATTAATTTTTAAATGAAAAAAATTGAAGTCTGTGTGAAAGCCCAGACTAATGATAAGGAGACATTACATTATTTTCATTTTACCTGAGAAATGACAGGTTTTACTTTTTACATCTAACTGGAAGAGAAGTTGACATGATATAATGTATAATAGACTTTCTAGTAACTGGTATTTCTGCACCCAAAATTAATACTCATATTTCAAGGAATGTCCCAGCTATTTAATGACATAATCTGAGCATGTGTTTAATGGAAAGGAGCCTGGAAATGATTTAGATACAAGACAATAATAGATTAAGCCTTGTTTTCCCCATTCATTGTTTTATGATTATTAAAACAAAACAAAAAACAAAAAAATTCTCAGAGTAGAAGTTTCACAGTGAAAAAATTCTATATCTACCTCCTGCCTACATTGTCTTTATATCTGATCATCAAAAGATTTTGCTAAACTGCCTACATTCTTGTGTGAGTGTAGTAGTAGTAGTGGATGAGTAGCTATAGAAGAGATGCTGGTGATATAAGTAAAACCGGTGAGTCAGTCAGGGTCTCAAAAACCAAAAAAAAAAAGTCACAGACAAATGTGAGTTTGAAGAGAATTTAACGAAGTTAGTATTTAGTGGTAGGTTGTTTCAGGAAACAAAAATGGATATTGAAAAAATAATGGATGCTGTGTACTCAGAGACTAATATCAGGAAGCCTTTATCAGCCCCTTGGCCTGAAGAAGGAAGGGAAGACAAGCCTGTTACTGTATTTCCATAAGAGCTGTAGCTGTAGCAGATGGGTGAACAGGGAAAGGACATATCCAGTGAGAACCTAATGTCAAAGCAGGCTGGGAGTAGAAGAATAAATAGCCCAAATGCTCTCTCTCCTCTTAAACTATAATCTGTTGTCATTGCATCTCATTGGCTCAGTTCAACTGAACACCAAAAGACAAAGAGTTTGGGCTTACAATATGTGAAGGTCAGCCCTCCTGTTTACAGAGTAGTGCACAAAGGGCAGAGTGCAAATCTGGGGGAGGCAAATGGAACAAGCACCAGATTTTTCTAGCTAGATGAATATTTTGGGTTCTGTCTGTCCAAGTTGAGTCATCTCATATTCTACCTAAATCCTCATCATAGTCTGACTTGGCTTTGTCTGAAATATTTCCTTTTCTAGCCTCTGTATTCCATATTATTGGAGTAATGCTTGTTCAGGCAGACTAGCTTCGCTCCCAAGTTCAGCTCCCAAGTTACAGGTAACAATGTGCAAGCATAACTTGTAATTCTTGTCCCAATCACTCATTTCTCTGATTGAATGTATGTGTGTGTGTGATTATATTAATTTTTATTTTAGGAGATAGATAAAAATCATTAAGTTCTTTAAATCCAATTTGGTTTGGCAGAAAGTTCTTCCATATTCTCGAATATATTTATATATTTAGTTTTTGTCAATATTTTAGACTATTGCGATTTTTGTATCTTTTTCTGAAGCTTTCACAATTATTTACATACAAATATTAAAAAAGAATCCCAAAGGTATTTATTCACTTACTTCTCTATCCTCTTTGAAATTTTACTGTCCAGTTTAGGAAAAGCTGAGGTTCATGTACATCATGGAGAGGGTCTCTAGGATCCCATTTCTTTTTCTTCTTTTTTTGAGACAAAGTGTTGCTCTGTTGTTCAAGTTGAAGTGCAGTGGCACGATCTTGGCTCACTGCAACCTCCGCCTCCCTCTTCAAGCGATTCCCCTGCCTCAACCTCCCAAGTAACTGGGACTATAGGCGTGTGCCACCATGCCCAGCTAATTTTTGTATTTTTAATAGAGAAGGGGGTTTCACCATATTGGCCAGGCTGGTCCTGAACTGCTGACCTCGTGATCCACCCACCTCGGCCTCCCAAAGTGCTGGGACTACAAGTATGAGCCACTGCTCCCAGCCAGATCTTATTTCTTTTGTAAAGGTAAACACAAAACCTTTTGGAAGCCTGCCTTAAGTTCTTTGGTCTGAAGTGCATAAACTATAGGGTTGAGGGAAGGGGGGATGATGTTGTGTGACACATTAAGTAGAACTGGAATCAAAGTAGCCTTCATCTCTCTCTCTCAGATGAGTTACTGAAATCACTACAACAACAGTGTAAAAGAAGAGAATCAGGGTGAGATGTGAGCTACAGGTGCTCAGGGCCTTGGCTGCAGCTTCAGCTGAGTTCAGTCTAAGTACAGAGTGCAGAATCAAAATATATGACAGTATGATAAGACTTAAATCACTCCCCATTCCAAGCCATGCCAGAACCAACTGGCAAATGCTGTTTGGCCTCCTATCATCACAAGCCAGACTTGTGACCCCAAGGTTAGAGCACAGGCAGTGTTCAATTTCATTCCTGGAGCAATAATCATGCTGTGCTGCAAGCACAGGCACTGGGATGACAAATAAGCCATTTCTCAGCACCATAAACAGGGTAGCTTTTAAGATTAAGGAATTGGTGACAATTGATGGTAGCGAAGAGGGTGGCAAATAGCCACATATCTATCAAAAGCCATGCAGAGGAAGATACCAGACTCCATGTCCACAAATATGTGAATGGCATAAATCTTAGCAAAGCACTCAGGGAGGCTAATGACCTTGGCATCAAACCAGAAGATGGCCAGGATCTTAGGTACGATAGTAGTGGCCAGACCCATGTCCACCACAGAGAGGATGCCAAGGAAAAGGTACATGGGCTGCTGCAAAGAAGGGTTCTGCCAGATGATGATAAGGATGAAGGTGTTTGCAGCAAGTGTAGAGAGATACAGCAGTACCAGGGGCAGAAATAGCCAGTGTTGCCAGCTGTGAATGCCTGGGAATCCCAGCAGGAGACCTGGAATTTGGAGCTACTGGGGACTCTGAGAGATGCAGACATATGATTCATGCTTCAACATGAATTTCAACTCTCTATTTGTATTGTTCTCAGTTATCACAGGTTGGAACCACCACAGAAGTAAACTTGTAGTGTTTTTCTAAGCGTTTCTTCATCTCTTTAGAAATTATATAGCTTAAATGGATGTGCTTGTTTTCTTCATATTTGTCTCAGTGTTACTTGACTTGACTCAGAGGTTTGTTAACTAATAATAACTAGATTTTTTAAATGAAGAATTATGGAAGATGAAATTTATAGCTGCACCATTTCAAGTTGATATAGTTGTCCATTAATGTCTTACATAGCCTTCCAAAATTTTGATATCATGGACTTGTAAAGATTTGCAGAAATAAATCATATTGCGGATTTGGGGATCATTTTCTTTCATATTCTAGTTAGTATGTACTTCTGAGGAGGTTGTGCAAGAGTAGCTTAAAAGGAAGTTAGTGATTATGGCTGAGTTTTTCCATGTGAGAAGTCATATAATGAGGACATACCTTAGTCAGTTTTTTTATAGTTGAATCTTAGAGAACCTATAAAAACATGTAAATACAGGATTTAGGTAAAACCAGTAAGATGCTTTTAAAGATTACTGTGTTAACAACACAGTATTAATCAACTCTATTCATTTTGTTAGTGCTCTGTACAGTGTTAACTACAGGTACAGTGTGTACAGCTGGTCTCTAGAACTTTCATCGCGTACAACGAAAACTTTCTAATTATTGAACAGTAATTTTAACTTATTTAATAAACAAGAATTATTTGTCCATAATGTTGAAGAAACTGCCATTCAATGCTTAAAAATCATGGTTAAAATTAGACTTATTATCTTTTATAAAGCTTTGTTGTTATCCATGTACTTTTTATCCTGTATGGTGGCTCAACCAGACAAGCTTGAATCTAGAAAACCAACCTTCTCTTGATGCAAATAATTGCTTTCTTATACTGTTGATTTCTTTTCTTTACTTCATTCATATGCACTCTTTTTTTTTCAGTATTCTCTCTGCAACCTGCCTGGAGCGAATGTTTCTCATTTTCCATACTTCTTTCTGCTAGCAATCTGATCTTTCAAACACTGGTATTCCTTTACTTAAAATAATTCATGGCTTCATATTTTCTTTCAAATAAAATACTTTATTATTACAATCCTTTATTTGTTATTATTATTGTTTATTTATTATTAAAATCCTTTATTTTGCATAAAACACTCTCAGATATAACTCAAACTGAAGTGAATATATAATCTTCTGCTTTAAACTTCTTTGTATTCTACACTGCAGATGCATATAATACTTACTCTATGCTAAAATTAGTAATTTTTCAAGGGATTTTATTGCCAATATTTTTGCCATGGTGGAAGTTATTGCAGACTTAGAAGCAGGAAACGAAAGTTGGAAAGCTATGTTCAAAGTTTAAAATGTTATTTTTAATTTTTTTAGTTATGGGTTATTTTTTATATAATCATTGTTAAATACCAAAAAAACTGAAAGAAAATAAGATTCTTTTGTTGTATCACCAATTCTTAAAAACTAAATGTATTTCCTTTCAGATGTTTCTTATTGCATGTATAAATAAACATATACTCTCAAATGATGGAATAAATCATTCTTCTTTAATGGTGAATGTAATTTGATAAAGAGTAAAAAATTTGAATGAATAAAAAGCACAAACAATAATGGAGATAAAGCTAGTTTTACTTTGAGCTTTTAGAGAATTCTGAAGGGATTCATGACAATAGTTTTATCCTGGATATATGGAAGTATGTAACCCCTTAGATGTAAAAGGCCTGGCATTTTTATTTAATCCTCACTTATTACTTTAAATCTTAATATTGCATAACCTTTTATCTTTGATGCTTTCTCTATTAATTTTTTTTCTGATTGATACATGTGTGATACAATTAAGAGAAGTATGTTTGAGCTCATAGAAAAAGAATTGTTTTCTTTCACAATTATATTCTAGCATGACATAGAATATCATTCTGCTATATAAAACAGTTAATATATTAACCCTATTAACTCTGAAGATAATCTGGCAGTGTTGGGTTTCTTTTTTTTTTTTTTTTAGACAAGGTAACTTCCAGTACACCATGTGAGCCCTAATATTTTCTAATTCTCACCTCAACCTTTTTTTGGAAAGGCCTTCCAATCCTCTTTATGCTACCAAAGCAGACAGAAAGGTCAATCTCTTTTGCAGAATGTTGCCAAAACAATGTAATGTTTAGGATAAGCCATTGAGCATTCTGGAATTTAGCCAAAGTGATCATGAGATTTTATTACTAACCGTGCTTATGAACAAAGATTCACAGTCTGGGATCCTAGCAGTGGCAGAAGTTTTCTGCTGGGCAAAGATAGAACTTTATGAGAAAGATGCTTTAACACAAGATAAAAATGTGTTGTCAGCTAAGATATGGCACAGAAATTATAAACTTCTGAAATTTATGGACGGCAGTTAAGCAGCTCAGTGACCTAAACATAATAGACCTCCTTTAGAGACATAAAGACAGGCCTATAGAGAAAGCTGAATCTGTAGGATGTTAAATCCCACTGGAGTAGAAAGCAGATCAACTCAAAAACATGTTTCCTATTAATGTAACCTAAGAATTACATGAACAGAAAAATATCCTTATTTATTAAATAAAAATGGGCCTATAATGGTGAGAAATTTTAGAGTGTTTGGTTTTTAAGCACACAAACTCAGGGTGTTCTAAATTCTGTGGCCAGCAGATGTATTTAAATATTGTTAAAGGAGAAATCTTTCATTCAAAAATATATATTTAGTTCTGACTGTATTTGAAAAACATGTTAGGCATAAATTGGTCAATAGAACAGTCACTGTTCCCATTCTCATTGAAATTATGGACTAGTTGAGGTAGACGGATAGAATAATAATGAAAAATCACGCAAATATATAATAATAGACTGGGATTAGTGCTTTAAAGCAAAAGTATCAAGTGATAAGAGTTCACCTGAAGAAAAAAAATTAATCTGTCACTGTCAGAGAAGATTTCCTGAAGAAATGTTTGTTCTGAGGACAATTGTTTGAGTAGAAGACAACTATGTGTATGTGTTGGGATGGAGATAAAAAGTATTCCAGGAATCTTGAGGTGTTAAAATGGGAGGGATCCAGGCATAGTCAAGGTAACAACAGAATGTTACAACAATGTGTCTGGTAATCTCAAGGTAACAACAAGGTAACCTCAAGGTGATGACAATGTGTCTGGAAACCTCAATGTGTGGTGGAACATGGGAGGTGATGTGAGATGGTGCTGTTGAGGTCAGAGTGGTCAGATAATTTTAAGCAAATTTATGCTAAAACAATACGGAGTAATTGAAAGGTTTTAGGATAATTCAGGCATAGTAGCAATGTGAAGACCAGAATAAATATAAGTTGGATGAGCATTGACAACAGTACTTCAAGGGTGAGATAGCTTTGTTGTAAGCTATGAAGATAAAGAGAAATGGATGGATACAGAAGTTATACTGCATGTAAATTAGATAATATTTATACTCCCAAATAACTCTAAGTTTCTGGTACATGCACTGGAATAGACTATGTCATTTATGGACCTAAGGATGATTGGAAAAGAGCCAAATTATGGGGGAAGAAAATGAATTCAAATAAGGTCATGACCAATATGATGTGCCTGCCTTTGAAGCTTCCAAGAGATGATTATTTAACAACAAGATGAAAAAGTAGTTACAGAGACCAAAGGAACAATTTGAGAAAAATTGGAGGGACTAGTATTTTATTTGGAAATCACTGGACTATTTGAATTAATGCTATTAACACAAATAGATGTTTTAGCACGTGAAGATACTGACAGAAGGAAGGTGGTCTAGCACCTGGTTTTAATAAACTCATCATGATGTCTAGGTAAATGCTGAGAAAGAAAAAGAAACCAAAAATAACCTATATAGGAAAAAACAGATTAATTTTTTAAAGAGAAGGCAAAGAAATTGATTCATAGTCTTACTTTACTGACAGATCTAGTGAAACATAGTTTAATTGGTAAATTCAGTCTCTTGGAGATTATAAATGACTTTTTGAAAAGAACTGTCTAATTTTGGAGTGCATAAGAAAAAGCCATATTGGGGTGGGCTAAAGAGTAAGTTAAAGTGTAAGAAATAGACAATTTTGTGCACATGATATTTTAAAGAAGTTTGTACAAACAAAAATATATAGGGCAGAAGTTGGAAGTTTAGCGTTGGACACTGGGGTTTAGAGTCATTTGTAGTAGAAAGTGGAATGATGTTTACCAGGGGCTGAAAAGGGGGAAAGGTGGGGAACTGGGGATGAGGAGATGTTGATCAAAGTGTATAAAGGTTCAGTTAAACAGGAGGAGTAACTTTTCAAAAACTATTGTACAATATGGTGACCATAGTCAATAATAATATACAGTATGTTTAAAAATTGCTGAAAGAATAAATTTAAAAATGTTCTTCCTGCAAAGAAAATCTTTATGAGGTGATGGTTATGTTAATTAGACTGATAAAATCATTCCACAAAGTATACATGTATCACAATGTCACATTGCATCCCTTATATATAATTAGTCAATTGCAAATTAAAATATACATCAAAAATAAAAATTAAATTTTAAAAAGAATTTCTTGTTTTAAGATGGGAAAAATAATGCATGTTTGGAGGTTGGTGCAAACTATTTGGTAGAGAGAAAAATGATTGTTGATAAGTCCGAGAGAATTGGATAAATAAGAGCATATGATTGCTGAAAAAAGGAAGGGTGATGAGAGTCACCTTCCACAACTCACATGCAGGGACCTACCTCAAATAGGAGGAGTGGTACCTGTCAACCTCAGAAAAGGAGGTTAAAGGTTTGCATACGTAGATAGGTTTGATATAATACATTTGTTATGTTTAGTTAGAAGAAATTAAGAGCTACTATTTGGTAATGTTATAGGGAAATGTTTGGACCTAGAACAGGAAGGAAGCTGCAGATTAATGAGAAACTTGTTTTTAATGTACAGAAAAGGCTAACAATTCTGAGATGTAAACAACAGTTCTGGAGATGCCAAAAAATCCGTTTACTGCATTATATCAAATAATAATCCTATATTATCACAACTCTTGCTTCACCTGCTGGTTTCTCTGCTTTCTTCAAGTAAACTTCTTGAACATACAAAATGCTTAAAGAATCTCATTTACAATGAATGAAAAGTGGATGAGATGTAGAAACTTATCTGACCTTCGGCAACTTGGAGAACCTAGACTGCAGAATATGAAGTAATTGAGCAGTAATTCCTCAATGTCCTTTCTATAACCTGCCAAACATATAAGCCATTAGCCCAGTGCTTACTTAGAAAGGTATACTTCCTGAAAGTTTTTAGTTTTCATTTCTCTCCAGATTAGACACTTTGACTAAATTCTCTATTAACTGAACATTATACATGGATGGAAGAGATGAGGTTGTACCTTTTGATCATCCTTCATAGTCATTCTTAAATGATGCTTAAGAATTCCTACTGTATTGGAACCCCACTGCAGAAGTCATAATGTGATGTGGAAGAAATTGTCTCTGACTATATCCCCAACCCTTAGGTATACCTGGTGTATAAGAAGTATTCTTGGTGTATAAGAACAATATAAAAGTGAAACATTACAAAGGACAGCAACACTCTCTTCTCTAAACTATTGAAAGGTTTTCAGCATATGCTTAACTTTCTCCATGTTTGTGTCATGCTTTTTCATTTTCTTAACTCTCTTTGGGGAGCAAATTTATATGCAATGAGTCCAATTTACCATTTTTATGTTCAGGCATTCTGTCTGTGTGTCCTGAGTAATATTTGCCTGCAGCCAAATTATTCTTCTGTATTATTTTCCAGGAGCTATATAGTTTTATCTATTGTTTTTATGCTAATGATTGTTAAAGAAAAAGAAAAATAGGGCCCAGAGTTTAGATACACTCCAAAGCGAACTGCCTATAAGCACATAACCCAAACTTAACTCATCTTGATTTCCCCAAAATGCTATTTCCAATCACAAACACAAAATGTAAGCTTCACGTTCTTGTCAGCAAGATCTACAAACTAATCAGCTGCAGACTAAACGTTCTACAAACTAATCAGCTGCAGACTATTCTGTTTTAACAGCTTTGCTTTCTCAAAAAAATAAATTAAAAAGTTGATGTATAACAGCCAATTATCAAAAAGGTCAAAATATTTACTCCTTTATGCTCTGTAAGCTTGCTGTAAATGCTTTACCGTGAGCTTCTCACCACTTGATTTAAAGTGTCCTGGATCACAATCTATTCTTTCTGCATGTCGATAAAATTGTTATTTTATTCTCTAACATCATTTTATTTTATTTTTGACAGATGTATTTCAAATTAATTTTTGTGTAGTATAAGCTAGTAAAGTTAATTTATTTTTCCAAATGGATATCATATAATTTTGGTGATATTTGTTGAATAGATTTTCTTTCCCCCATTAAATTTTCTTCACACATGTGCAATACACAACTGATTGCGTATGTGCATCAATTTGGGGTTCTCTGTTCAGTTATATTGATTCATTTGTCTTATTTACACTGATACAAAACTGCTTTGATTACTGTGCATTTATAAAGATCTTTGAATATGGTAGTCTAAGTCTTTAATTTCATTCCACTTTTTCTAAATTATTTGCGTTATTCTCAGTACTATAAATTTCCATATGAATTATAAAATTAGCTAGTAACATACTTAAGCTGCTTGCTGAAATTTTTATATAGATTGCATAAATCTATAGATAAACCTTTGAAAAAATGATGTCTGTAGAATACTAAAACTTTAAATCCATAAGCATGATTTGCCTTCATATTTAAGTTACTTTAATTTATCTCAGCAGTGTTTTGAAATATTATTGTATGGACTTTATTAATTTATCACAAAATAAGAAAAGTCATCAAAAATTGTATGGAAATGTATATTATTTATCAATAAGCAGTGCTTACAAGTATATTGCTTACAGTATACCTTAGAAACGTTCTACAAAGTACAGAAACCCATGACACAGTATAAGATTCTTACAGAGTTGGGGTTGTAGATTTTTGTGCTAGAAAGATTGTCAATTTGGAGAACATGAAAGTAGTTTAGTTGATAAATTGTAGGGTTTAGAATTGTATATAATTCTTAAAAATCTATTAAGAATATCTCAATTTGAGGATTAGAATAAAAAAAATTAGAACCAGTAACAGCTCATATACCAGTACTCTCCCTATAAAAAGTGATGATTATTTTTTCTTTGAAAAATGGAAAGTGTTCAGCCTACTTTGTTGAATTTCATTATTTGCACACTGTTTATCCAAACATATTTGAAGTATCCCAATAAAACACATATTCCTGACAGAGACTGAGAGCTTTGAAGAGCTAGACATTGGCTTTCAACCTCAGGACTGATACTTGCCAAGGATGAGAGTGTCTGTGAATGTCCACAAGGTAGCTTTGTATTCCCTCCACCTAACAGGGTAGGATGGCATACTGAGCAGTTGACAAGCAAAAAATGTGTACCATTATCAAACTCAAAATTGAAGGTGCTAATTTGTCAAGAGAACGTGTTTGATAAATTGTCTGAAGCTATTTGATGGGATGAACAGGGCTAGAGAATGGACAGAAAGCTCAGTATATACAGTAACTGGTTTCCAATCTTAGTTTCATAGATACAGTTAGGAACTTTCTGTCACCACATGGAGTTAACTAGAATCAAGCTTGACCTTCTTTTCATTATAAATAAACAGATGAATTCATACATAACGAATAATTTAATAGTTAAGAATTCTCATTCTGAATGGTTTGGGTAAGTGACCATTTCTTACAGGTTCAGGGGATAAGTCAATGACTTCTGAAAGGTCCTCCCATTGTATATATGCATAAGAATATTTGGAAACTGCTTGTGAGGGATGATATCCAAGGTCATTCAGACTTAGGTTGGTTCCCAAGAGGCTGGAGACAGGAGTGTGTCTGTGAGATAGACATAAAATGTCTAGAAATGAAGAGTTATTCCTAACCTCTCTTGTGCCCTCATTCATAGAAGCCCTATTGTTTTATACTAAAGGATTCCAGTTTTCAAGTGCTTGTTCCACCACTAAGTAATATTGTGGATATTGGTGGATCTTTTTTCTTCTCTTGGTTTGAAGCTCTAGTGGAGAAACATAGGGTTTATGCAAAAGCATAATAAATCTTTGGCAGATCTAACTTCTTTCACTGTGGCTATATTGTCTTGTCTTCTGATCCTTGCAGCTGGTAAGATAGCTGCTGTATCCTAAGGTACAAAATTAGTAATCCATGCCTAGAATATTGGAAAAGTGTCAGGAAGTGAGAAGAGATCCTATGGCTATGCAGGGACTCTTCTAAACTGCAGCAGGGTAGAAACCCTCCAGAACATAGTGGCTTGTTTTCAATATCTGCACATTAACTGGGTTCCAAGAATCTTCCCTTGTTTATACTTCCATGAAGGGAAAGAAAGAATGCCCTTCTCTGTGATTTATCATTCTTGGAAATGGTCTAGAAGGTTCTGTAGAAGACATTATCCTCCTCTTAAAAGCTCTTTCTGGTCTTACATGCTGAGGATTCTTTATCTTGAACAGTTTCTTTTATTTTGGATTAAGTCCCTTCTATACTCCAGGGTCACTCAGATGCCTTGATGCTGGTTCCCTGCCCACTTTGAAACACACTGACAACTCTTTCACGGATCTCTTTGGTCTTAACTCCATATACCACAGGGTTAAGAGCAGGTGGGAAAAGCAGATAAACATTTGCCAAAAGAATGTGAATATGGAGTGGAACGTGATGGCCAAAGCGGTGTGTAAAAAAGGAGAAGAGGGCTGGTGTATAAGAGATGAGGATGACACAGACATGGGAACCACAGGTCCCTAGGGCTTTGGACCGAGCTTCATGGGATGAGAGGCAACAAATGGCTTGTGCAATGAGGGCATAGGAAAGACCAATGCAGAACAAGTCCACCCCAATGACCAGCAGTGCAGCTGTCAGCCCATACACACAGTTAGGCCTGGTGTCTCCACAGGCCAGCTTCACCACAGCCATGTGCTCACAGTATGTGTGTGGGATCACACGGCTTTGGCAGAAGTTTAAATGCCCAATGAGAAAAGGACATGGGAGCATGAGCAGGGACCCTCGCACCACAGCTACCACCCCTATGTGGGCAATGATGCTATCAGTGAGGATTGTGGCATAGCGGAGCGGGTGGCAGATGGCCACGTAACGATCAAAGGCCATAGCCAGCAGCACAGTGGACTCCATCATGCAGAAGGCATGAATGAAGAACATCTGTGCCAGGCAGGCAGAGGCAGATATATTTCCGGCTCCACACCAGAGGATGGCCAGTAGCTTGGGAACAGTGGAGACAGAAGCAGCCAAGTCAAAGGTTGAGAGCATGCACAGAAAAAGGTACACAGGCTTGTGCAAGACTGGTTCAGTGGCAACAACAACTAGGATAGTTATGTTGCCCACAATTGTGGCTGTGCCTAAGCAGCACACAGGGAGTGAGAGCCACAGGTGAAATTGTTCCAGACCTGGGATACCCAGGAGGAAGAAGACAGAAGGGTCGACGTCAGTGTGATTAGGAGATTCCATGTTGTGCCCAAAAGTGTGGGACATTCTCTATGGTCAGAAACCTCCACATAGTATCACATTACCTGGGGGAACAAGATAGAAGAGAGATAGGAATGAGACTACAGTAACACCTACTAGCTATATCAGGTTTAGAAAGCTTCATCATCCATAAAATAGCAATACTAATCATATCTATTCCCCACAGATAAGATAATTATATGGGTTAATATTTCTAAAGATTTCCAAAGACCTTTAAATATACCTGATATATAATGCTTATTAAATACAATGAATGTGAGAAAGGGCTCAAATAAAACTTTAGACAAACTAGAATTTTCTTCTAGCCAAGGCTTTAGGAATATACCTGAATACACACACACACACACACACCCTCTTTTATGGAGTATAAGAAGAGATAGGTGTGACTATCCGTTTAGTGACACAAACAACAAACACAGTTCACTGGGTAATCTTGGACATTTTTTTTCTTGTCCTTTAAGTTGGAATAGGTTCTAATTTGGGACCCTGTGCTTAGTAATTATTTTCTAACTTAATATTACTCTAGTTGCTTCCACTCTTTTTACTAAGTTATACATATATTTTCACATATATCTGCTCAATCTTCATCTGAAATTTCATAAGATACTTCAGCTATCCTTTCCCCAAAATTTTGAAGGTAACTCTTTTGGACTTCATTCTATTTCTGAAACTGAAAATTCCAAGCTTTTTCAGCCCACTTCTTGGTCAATCCTTTATTTACATTCCATCTGCAGTACCTGGTGATTTCTAAGAAATGGCATGGTCAAATTCTTCTTAATGTTACCATTCCACAATAGCAAGAAGTGATTTTACAAGAGTACTTTGACTTTACCTGGCAGTGATGACTAATGTCTTTTTATGGGGAAAAAAAAGTATGCTATTCTCTAACTTACCTGACCTTTCCAGTACCCCAGCCCCTAAAGAGAAGCAATCCACAGCAAGTGGTACTTAAGCTACAAGGAATTATGCAGAGTATGTGGGGTCATGGTGATGGGAATAAACAGAGGAGCAATCATTGGGATAAAAGTTGAGAAATCATTTTAGCTAAAAGTTTTCCAGATGGATATGAGAACTTCACTGCCTAGAAGTTTATATCCACGTGTCCAACCACAAATATTTAACGTTTGTCTCATATATAACTAGCCTTATTTTTAAAGCTGGAGATACTGTAATGATCAATACAAAAAAGCCAGGAAATGTGGGGAGTTAGAATATAATTATCAAAGGAGAATCAAGTCTTTGCCATAGCGTTCTCTCTCTGGGTGTGTATACGCTAGGTGAGAGGAGACTTAAACTCTCCTGTTTCTTCACAGGGCAGCTGCTCTGCATAGACAGTCACTGAGGACATAAAGTTAAGGAGGTCTCTCCATTTTTTTAACCACACAGATGTTCCTGTTTTGGAATGTAAATGGATTTAAAAGACTAAACCACAGCAGAAAGCCCAAGTATGTTGGTGAACAAGACCAACTATTGTTTTTTGTTTTCAGAGATTTAGGAACTAACTGAAGAAGAGGAGCTTGGTGACAGTGTTAATCTGATCACAGCTCAGAGTCAACGAAGGATACAAGTTCCAGGACAGAGAGGGATAAACTCCTCAAAACAGGAGTGTGTATGATGGGTCTGGCATACACTGCTCTGTGAGCTTATTCCTAGGAAGGCAGAGGCAGCAAAGATATAAGGTTCCAATCAATTTCAGCTAGGGGCTTATCTTTCCCAAAGAGAGATACATTAAGGGGAAACTCAGGATGTGATCAAATGTGTGACCATTACTGATACGGTTTGCACTTTCCAGACCTCCACCTAATAGTCAGGTAAGAATGTATGCCAGATCACATGATTGCCTTCCTGTATTCTTTGAAGAGGCAGGCTATTTCAGAGTTATAAAATCTTGGGGATTTTGAAGCAGCAAAGCATAGTGGTTAAAACAAATGTAGGCATTGGAACCCACAAAACTGAAAAACCAATCTTTGTGTTTACCTCCTATTGGCAGTGTTGCTCTGAATAAGTCAATTTTCCTCTAGAACCTTACAGTTTTCTAATAAGGAAAATGGAAATAACACTTTACAAGCTGGTGAGAATTTAAATAAAGGTATCTACTACGATGTGTGGTCAACAGAAGGTGCTTAACAAGTGTCATTTATTATCATCACTTTCATTTTAATAGGAAACCATCTCATATCCAATGCTGAATTCTCGCTATAGTTTTCTTAACCAGCTAGAATCTTGTCTTAATGTACACATTTATATGAGCAACTAATTTACATTCAATCTAATTTGCTCCATTGTAAGGAAACCTTGTTGATAATGTATAAACACATATTCTTTATAACTTTATTTCTGTATGCCTTCTAGGGCTATACAACAATCATTTGGAAAACAGCTTTCCTGATTGCTTTCAGCCAAATTGAATGCTCTCAGCTATGGTATTTATGACATAAATTTGATTTACCGGTGAATGTGGTCTCTGCTCAACTGATGACTCAACACAGATAATGGACCTGAACTCAGAATACAGAAGTAGAGGGGCCCTGCTCACTGTATCACCCCAACTCTTTAGTTTATGCCAGTTCTCCTACAGTTTTCCATCTTCTTACAAATTCACTTACTCATAGTTAGGAGGCTTAATTTGATGATTTTTTTTTAGGTTACTTTTGCATTTTAGGTCTCTGACTCTATGCTTTAAGACTTTTTTCCCCTGAAGAAATTGGACTGAGTACAGATGACCACATATTACTTGATTAGATTCACTCCTCATTTAATGGATGAAAGTGAACATTACTGGCAGTTCCTCTTGGCTCCTCTAGTCTTTTTTTTTTTTTTAGGAACCCCCAACCTTTGCACATACCAATCCTTCACACAGCCATGTGCTCTTATCCATTCCCTCACTCCAACACTATTCCATCCATCTTGCAGATCTGTGGCCTTACATCTTTCCTTATATAAAATATTCTGTGATATTGATAAACTTTTATGACCATTCTCACTCATACCTCAATCTGAACCTGTCCTCTGATCTAATCACAAACCTGACACTTAATGTGACATTAAAGCCAATATCTTCAGTAAGATAAAAACTCTAACATCACAACTGGGGGAAGGCCTGGGGTTGGGGAAGGTTTTCCACACCCTGAAACCATACCAGAAACCAAAGGCTGTAAACCTGTCTGCACAAGAGCATAGCTACACTTGGGCTGCCTCTGCCTGATGTCAGAATACTAGAGCAGGGAAAGCTCAAGGAAATCTAAGGTTCTGCTGATTCCCTTTGTCTAATTTCATGGTGTTCATCTTTACGCGTCTGTCCATCTCACTAGGCACAGAAATTCCCCCTTCCCTGCTCCATGAGAAATTATCTCTTGTTAGTAATTTCAGGAATATTATAGTAAACGCCATAAACTTTCTTCACAATGCCTCACACATCTTCCATCTGGTTAACACATCATTTGCTTCTTCCTTTCCAGGCAGTTCCCCACTGTGTTCCCCTTTCCAACTACTCAGCCTAATGCCAAACTATAATTCCTGTTTCAGGATGCCTGCTAACTAAAATTTCAAATCAGACTCTACAGAGGTGTTACTCAGAAAAATTTCCGTTCCTGGTCTTTAAATCTTATTCTCCATACTTTCAAGCAAACTTTCTATAACCAGTTTGCACAGAAAAACTTCTCTTGAGGGCTAAGAAATGCCTTTTTCAGAGTCTTTTCCCAGCCAAACTCACATGATTCCGGGAAAGCAGAAAAGATAAGGCACCACAGTGTAGAAGCATCCTCAGAAGACTGCAAGAACATTACAAGTCTCTGCTCACCCTCAACTATCTGAAATATACTGCACAGCCCTCTGGGAGTGTGGTGGCTTGCACTGAGTTTAAGGCTAAAGCCACCTAGGGAGCCTCTATGTTCCCTAGGAAACTGGACATTCACGCTTTACTCCTCTGAATGCAGTCCAGATCAGAATGTGAAGAAGCTAGAGGCTTTTGTTAAAGATTCAGGGAAGATGTATTTGTAGTCCGTTCCCTAGGAACTCTTTTCCTGCCATTTTGCTTTGGTTTTAGCTCCCCACATACCAGTACTGGCATTATTTTCATAAGGGTGCCTAATTTAGAGTCATCGAGGATAGAAATACTGTGGTTACTTGAAGGCAACTCCACCAACCAAAGGATTCTGGGACATGCTTTCTTTTTCTTCCACTCTTTTCTAGGATTATCTCTGGGCCATTCTGCTATGTTTACTTTTTCTTAAGACTCTAATATTATAGAGAATTTACTGCATATGTTCCCAGACTTGCTGACTAGCTTTGTGAAATGCTCTGCTGATTTTTTTTATATTACCTGTGAATGATGCAGCAAGATGGTAATGAAACTCAATAGGATATGAGATATGTGTACCATATGTGATATCTAGGAGATGTGACTTTTTAAAGACAATTTTTCACCATGTAAAGTAATTATCTTATGAACTGAGCACATCAGAGAAGACATGCATGAAGCATTACCAAACCTGCATCTCCTGGTGGCCTTTGCTGAAAACTTGTCCATTGTACTTATTTCAGTAAACTGTATTGTTAGAAAGCTCCTTTGCATTAAACCCACAACCTAATTTTTCTATGGACTAACTTACTTTTGGTACCAGTACTCTAATATTCAAATAATTTATTTGGTACAGTCTTACCACTACTGTAATTTACTCCACCATGCATCCCACACCTTTTCCAAGTTACAAATGAGTGTCTTAAACTTCTCAGAAAAGTAGCTCCTGCCGTTATCTGGATCCCACATTATGCAGGGAGAGTTTGGAGAATTGTCAATACAGAACTGTAGTCTTTTTTTTCACAGTTGGACTCCTAATCATTTTTACTTAAGTTGGTCTCCTTATCATCTTTCCAAAAGATCCCCTGATTATTTTCTCCTCCAGCCACACCATATCTAAAGGGATCTGTCCTTACCATGAAAAGTGCCCACACCTAGACTGGATCTGAATTCTGGTAATTATACTTTGATCTTAGCTCCTGAGAGACCCTCGAAGCCAGTAGTTTGACAATGTTCTTGTACTTTAAAATTATTTACTGCTCCTGTTAAACACAGATTGCTAGTCCACATCACCAGAGTTTCTAATTTGGTGAGTTTGGAGCAAGATCTCAAAATTTCCTTTACTAACAAGTTTCTAATTAAAGGGAACACTGTTGGTCAAGGGATCATACTTTAAAGAGCTGAGGAGGAAAGTAAAATCAGAGACAGAATTAAAGTAAAATAAGTAATAGTTATCATTAGGATTAGGTCACTAAGAAAAATCATAGTAAGCAAAACTAAGTAACCCCTCCCAGCTTAGCCCAATTAACTGCAGCTGCAAACTTATCTCACAGCCCACGTTCCAGGTTAGTAACAAGATCTGTATTTAGAGAAAGTAGAAGTAAAGCAGACCTAGTGAAACCCCCTCTCTACTTAGATAAGAGTGCCAGAGCATATCTTTAGGTCTGTACCCTGCACACACTTCTGCAATTCCTGTTTTTCTGGTCTCCTTGGGTGTCTCCCTCAACGTTATAACCTCCTACCTCAGCTGCAAGGTTATAAAGTCCAATAACCACTAAGCCCAAGATTGCAAAACTTGATTAACTGTCTTTGTCTGAAACTTGTTTCCTGCCTTGTTTTCCTGCCTCAAGTTGTATAAAAGCAGTATGTTCTCTTTGTTCAGGCCTGGCGGCTATTACGGGCAGTGAGGCCACCGTCAGCTGGAGCTCCATTAAAGAGATTCTCTTGTGTCTCTCAGTCTCTCTGTTCTCAGCTCGAATTTCCACAACAGAACCACTATATTAAAAAAAACAATTTTAAAAAAAAGTTTTTGTTTGGGTTTTTCTCCCCAAACTGCTATATGGTCTGCACTCTTCGAGAATTCTACAAAACAATGTGGCTACCACAAATATCCTTAATAAGTCCTCTTAAAATCTAGAACAGAACAGACTTGCAGCAACTTTCCTTTCATAGAATCTTGCCCTGAAAATTTTTATCTTTCTAGAACTAAAGATGCCTCCTAGAAGCTTTCAACCCATCCCACTCTAATTAATCTAAAAAGAAATTAAAATAAAAAGGAAGAAAAAAATCTTTGGGAATTTCTTTGTTCATCACACAAAACAAGTCTACCTCTCAACAACTTCTGGGAAAATTTGTGGTTAATGATATAATAGTCCTGTAGTGTGTCAACTTGCATAACTGTATTTCCTGGAATTCACTTTCTATTATCTTTTCAGATAAGTGGGCTACTAGAAATAGTCTCTTATGAGACTTAAGATGGGAGAGAAATAGCAGCCATTGTATTACACACACACCACTCTCAGTTATTTGAACAGGAATGCAGGTGTTGCTGCAAAGTTATTGCAGAGACGCACTAGAATACCCTGATGAGTTGGCTTTAATTAGGCGAATTATCTGGGGTGGGCCTGACTTAATCAGTTAGAAGGTCTTACAAGGGGGCTTACACCTTCCTTGGAAAACAGAAAAAGACTCATGCCTCTAGAAACCAGCTTCATCCCATGCCTGGGTAGATTCCAGCATGCTTGCAATCTTTACTTTCTGACTGCCCACTCCGTGAACTTTGGACTTGCCTAGGCAGTCTATACAATTATGTATGCCGATCCTTTGAATGTGTATGTGCATGTATATATCTCCCCTAATGGTTTTGTGTTTATGATTTAAGCTTGACTAATAAAGAAACCAACGTGTGTTCTCAATTTATTTTACTATGTCGTTATTGTATTCTGTAAGGAATTTGGGGTGTTTGCAATAAGCACTAGAAAGACCCAAATCAGACACTGCATAAATGAAAACATAATATGACGTTACTACGAAAGCCAAATGAAAATAGGTATGTAATCTTACACTAACTATATTACTTTTTAAGAAAATATGAGACACAAGTGGATGAGATATTGGTGAACTGAAAAATAGAAATATATAAGTTGTAAAGAGTCAGAAGCATTTTCAAATGCTTCTAAAGCAAGAGTAAAAAGGAGTACCCAATCCCCCTGCTCCTCCATATTGAGTATTGTACTAAGGGTCACAGCCATGCAATAAGAAGAAAAGATAATTTAAAAAATAGGAAGCATGAATGGTATTACAATTTGCATAGAAAGTATAAGAGAATCTACAGAGAATTTGTTAGTCTATAAGGATTTCAACAAGATTGATAGATGCAAGATCAAAATAAAGAGATAAGCACAAATTATGAAAAAGTATGGAATATTTCAGTAATATAAAATGCATAATTAAAGAGAATATCACATCATAAACCTGGATAAAATACTCAAAATCATGAAGATATCTTATCTTTTCAAATGAATCTATACATTAGATAGAAGTCCAATTAAAATAGCAAGAGGAAATCTTTAGAACTCAACAAATAATAAAATTAATATGAAAAAATAAAACTCTAAAAATAACCAAGTCTGTAAGCACAAGATGGGGAGATTTGCCCTATTATACCTTACAAATTATTTTAAAATGTAGAAGTTTGTGTCAAACTTTTACTAGAATAACACTGGGATAAAAAGAATGAAAAGCCCAGAAACAGATTCCTAATTTTTTAACATATATGACATTACTAATTAGAAAAGATACAATGTACTAATCAGTATTTGAAGTTAGATATTAATATACTTAAATATGCTATTAAATATGACCATTTAATGAGCCATAAAAACTTAAATTCCAGATGAATTGAAAATAAATTCTTAATTTTATATTTATGTTATATAAAAATCCTTATTTTGCAGGAATGGAGTATTGAACACAAGAAAAATTAAGACAAAATGTACAAATCACAAGTGAAGCAATTGATATAGTTCTTTTTATAATTTATATTAGTATAACATGAAACGATAGCATTTGAGGTAAATAGTTTAGAAGAAAATTAGTGAAATATGTATATGTGACAGGGTATTTATAATACAAGCATGAAATAAAAATAACCTCAAATCAATTTCTAAGAAGAGTAACAGTACATGAGGAAATTAGGCAAAAATACATAAAAAGAAAGTTCATTTAATTAGCTAATAAAGCTAGCAGAAAAATACAAGTGCACACAATAGTGAGATGCCATTTCACATGTATCAGATTACCAAAAATAAGCCATATAAATTGCTATCAAGAATGTGGGAAGTGGGGAATTTCATATAGTGTATGGGTGTGTAAAATGACAGCAATATTTTGAAAAGAAACATAAAAATATGTAGTAAAGGTGAGAGTATATATAACCTCAAGTAAAGAAACTTTATTTGTATACATTGTGTTGTAAGATATTTCATTATTGTAATACCATAAAGTTGACAGAGATTTTTTGCTTTAACAAACTTTAGAGCAAATGGAAAGAAGTCCCATAACATCATTATTATATAATTACATGAAAACTGAAAAGAACAAAATTACCTCTTTCCCTCTGAGAACTTTCGGGGTCATGTTGCCCTTTGAGTAAGAGGCCCAATGGGATACTCTAATGAACTGCTTCTTTCATTGTTCCTCTATCCTTGATCTCTGGAGAGTCATGGCTGTTCTGTGCCCAGATTACTTGGAAAATAAAATCACAGATTTCAAAAATCTCCCTTATATAGTATGAGTTACGCTTGGCCCACTGTAACAAGAAAGCTTGCATGCTGGACCTCAGGAAAGAAACACAGAAGGCAGAGCCAGTGTAGACAAGGAGCTACTTCTTAGGGGCTTTTTCTTCCTAGCTCAGCAAAGATAGTGTTCCATGTAACATGAGATGGGCAGATTTAAGTTGTGACTTCCAAATGGCAATGCTCTGGTAATCAGAAGAAAAGAATATGTTCGAAAGAATATAGTGTTCTAGGTAAGTTCTCATTTAAATAATTAAATAAATTAATCCCACCTCCTCTTTTTAAAATCAGATTGTTTTCCCTAAGCTCCTTCTATCTGGAGCTTTAACTAATTCTATCTACCTGGTGTTTATTTCCTACAGCAACTTTCTATCCCAGACACCTAAAAATACTGCCTCTCTTCTGAAAGTTGAGCAAGTTTACCAAAGATCTAAGGGGTGAATGAATGAGTGTAAGATTCAAGAAGCTAGGACTTTAAAATAATGCAAACACATTATCAAGCATGACAACGTGGAGTTGGTTTACAAATTCTGGCTCACGGTGCATATTTAATAAATACTAGTTAATGAGAAGAATCATTTAAAGAAAAGAAATTTAATGCTTAAGTGTTAGGCAGTGGAGTACAGATATGATATTGGCAAGAGGAGGAAGGTGAGGATAAGTTTGAGCTCAATGTGAGTTTGTCAAGAAAAGAGGAATGTGATGTGTAAACAATTCTAGGCAAAAGAAGCTGTCAATCACAAGTTCACCTCTGATCTTGTTTCCAGGACTCCATGTATTTGATAGCAGGGTCACACTGAATTCCTCAGCATTCCTTAAATATATCTACATTTTCTGATATTGTCTTTTCGCCACTTACTGTTTTCTCTGTTCAGAATTCTTTCTCCCCACCGCTCTATCTGACTAACTCTTGTTGTTTTTTCAGGCTATGATAAATCATACTTTCTTAAAATTTTCTTTGTCCCCTCTACAAGGAAGAGTCTCTTCAAACTCCATAAATTATTTTATATCTCAGTTATAACATTTATTGAGTTGAGTTGTGACTGTTCATGTTAAGTTAACCTACTGGACAAAGATTAATGGAGGAAGATGAGAAGCAAAGGGTCAGAAAGAACAAAGAAGAAGAGAAGAACTGAGTTTTGAGCACCTTGAATCGACGGTTTCTGACTCAGCTCTTGCACTGGTCATTCAAAACATGATTACACGAGGAAAGGCCCCCACAAGCTCTGAAAAGAGTTTGTTTCTAGGGTCCAGTTCCATACATTCAGATTCAGTCCTTGGCACCTACATATCAGTAAGTTTTAAACTCTTCAGGTGTTTCAAAGATGCCGTCAGGACTTTGAATTACTTTTTGATTCCATCAAGTATAAAGGCATTTGTTTTTTGAAAAGATTGTTTTAAAAGCTGAAATGTTGTCTAATGTGACTAAAATAGAAGTTTAAAATGAAATAGTATCTTCATAGACCCACATAAAAAATAGAATAAGTCATGGGAAGGTTTGTGGGAAGACGGAATAGCAAGGACAGGTACATTGAAGCAGGGACAAACTTATGCATAAAGAGGAGAAAAATGATCAAGAATAAAGTGAGCAAGTGGGAGAGTATAGAAGATGAAGTTGAAGAGGTGAGCTGAATCCAGGAAATTCCTTGTACCTCATGAGGATCATGAGTATGTCACAGTGCTTGTACATCGTGGCACAGATTTTTGATTTTGTTCTTTATATAACAGGAAGCCATTATGATGATATGATGATAAGCTGTTGTGATATCATGCTACTTATATTTTTTAAGATTTTAAAGATAACATGGCTGCTTTATGAACAATAAGCAGTACGTGAGCAAGAGAGAAGCAGAACAATCAGTAAGGAGTTCTATCAGCTGTCCAAGTAAAAACTAAGGACGTTCTGGCTAGACTGACTTTGGTGAAAATGAGAGTAGTGGGAAGTCTCACTAGAAGTGGAATGCTGATGAGGCAGAAGGGAAGAGTACAATAGCAAGAATAAGTGTTTGTATGAGGAAAATTTAGCAGCAGATGAATGAGCTTTAAATAAGAGTGTGGCGGCAGGTCATCCATTGTAACAGGAAGACACAGTAGCAATGCAGTGGGCGGTATTTTTGGTGATGAGGAAATATTTTGGTTTCTTCTACTTTATTATGAAATATACAGAAATAGCATTTTATTTTAGATGAGAGGTGTAAGTGTTGCATGGTTAAGAAGAAAGACAGTAAAATGTCTCACAGAAATGTTAGTAGAAAGGTATTATGATTGTCTGGCTGTGCTGATAATTCCCCTGAGGATTATGGTTAAACTAGAATCGGTGATCACGAATGCGTTTTTTGAAGTCACATTCAGCTGTTCAGATATAGACGCAAAGCAGATAGAGCTGGGATTGCATCTTTACTGTATTAGTACAACTAAGGGAGAGGAGAAATAGTGGAGCGTAAATGTACGACAGTGATTATAGTGATGGAACATAGTTTCTAACTAACTGGTGAGGAGGTAAGATGATAACAGGAAAAGGCGGAAGCATTGATGGATTAGAAAGCCTTATGATGTCAAGGAATTGCTGAAATAGAAGGTTACCAACAAAAATGAACTAGAAAAACATGAGCTAAACGTAAAAGCTAAATTTAAGATCCTTAAAAACAATATTTTAAAGGTGATGCCATTTTCTAGTGTATTATTTATGATATTCTGAGTGGCTGATGTGGGGTGAAGAAAAAGACTATTACAAGTAAGGGAGTCAAGAAACAAAAGGCCAAGCTTCTTTTTCATTGCTGATACAAATCAATTATAGGCAACTGTTATGACAGAAGTAGTAATAGAGGAAACGGCATCAAAAAACCTTCCTTGATATGAAAGAAAGGTACCAAAAATACAACTTGATGAGAAACGGTAACCAAGAGCATAAGAAGTAACTGAAAAGGGAATGGGGAATAGGTAATGTGATGTGACAGTCTGTGTTTCATAGGGGCCTGGGATTTTTAAAATGGGAAGAGAAACAGAGATCTGGAAGTTACAATGGGAAGCAAGAGAATGTAAAACATACTTGCACAATTAAAATCTGCAGTCTGTGAGCAGTGAGATTTATAAAAGTATCTTCCATTTGACAAGGCTGTTCAGAATGCAGTATGCTCAGAGCATAGCCTGCTTTCTGTTAGAGTAAGAAAGTAAAGTGAATTTTCATGGAGAGATAAGTTTTTGACCATACGCTATGATTTCTAAAGAGCAGAACATATTTTGGAACTAATAAGTAGCTAAGGAATTAAAAATAATTAGGAGATTTCATGAATATTTAATGATAAAAGTAATGGAGCTTGACCTTGACCAGAAAGGTTGTTTTCTTAAAATGTCAATAGTAAATAAGGATGTGAGACATAATTAGATTAGTTCTGAAAGCATCTGAGATAAGATGTTCTGAGGTAATGAATTATTTTGTTCAGAACCAAATTATATTCTTTTGTGGGACTGTTCTAGAGATTCTTTTGTGGGACTATTCTAGAGATAGATTGTCTTGACAAAGGGTATAGGGGATGTTATGTGTTGATAGGGGAGGAAGCATAGGTTGGGAGATGAGAGCTGGTTTGCCAAAAGCGTTAAGAACTGCAGGTCTCCTATAACTTCTGTCGTGGACTGCCTTTGATTCAAGAGAACTATCCATTTTATTAAGGGCATGTCTCCCCTAAATGCTACAGAGGCAGGTGTCAAGGCTATGGGATAAGGGTGGTCTTGCAAGGAGATAATATATTCTACACTTCTTGCAACAATTCAAAGTCTATTTTCTTTTCAATAATTGAAGTACTATATTTATACTTACTTTCCTGTGACAAATGAAAAATGTTGTTACCTGATAAATTAAATGTGAGATGATAACTGTTGGCCTTCTGGAAAGTAATGACTTTTGAAATAAACGGTACATGAAAAATAATTATAGACATTTGAGAGCCCAATTAAGATTGAAAAAGTATAAATGAATGATGGATTCTATCCGAATTGTGCAACGTTTTATAGATGTTACAATAATCTGTGCACTGAAATGAGGGAAGGGGTCATGAAGGACAAGACAATGGAGACCTTGTAGCCACCCAAATAAAGAGATAGGTTTAGCTGCAGAGAGAGTTAGAAGTTTGGAAGAAGATTAGTATGTGCAGGGATGGTGATAGACATTGTAATTGTGAAATCAGTTCATCTGCATAAATATTTATTTTACCACGAAGTGAGGCAAGAGTGAGGATTGAATAAGAGACTATGATCTATAATTCTTCTGTCTCAGTAATGGTACATCCAATCTCCCTATTTATATTATCATTCACATTCTGTCTTTATGTCTTATTAGCTTCAGAATCAATAAAGAAATTAGTCAATACCTCATCAATTAATAACTTGTCTGAAGGCTTGGACTTCCATTGGACTAGTTGCTCTGTGAATGAAAATGAGTTTTAAATATGTGAAAGAGTCTGGCATTGAAATTTTGTATAATCATTTGTGGCAACTTTAACAAATGCATTAATTTTATAGATATTGAATTTTATAATTATTTTATTTTTGTGAGTACATAGTAAATATATATATTTATTGGTTACATGAGATATTTTGATGCAGGTATGCAATGTGTAATAATCACATCATGTCAAATAGGTTATCCATCACCTCAAGTATTTATCTTTGGACTTTCAAAAAAATCAAATTACACTGTTTTAGTTATTTTAAAACATGCAAGTGGAGAGAGATCCAAGATGGCCAATTAGCAACAGCTCAGGAGTGTAGCTCCCAGTGAAAGCGCAGAGAACGAGTGGACGCCGTGCTTTCCGACGAATTTTTGTTGCCCACAGACTGGGAGATTCCTGGCAGAGGAGCCACACAGGTCGCCAGCACGACTCTTTTGGCCGGTGGGGCTGTTTTGCCGGCGCCCCAGCGTGGCGCTTCCCGGTGCGGAGTATACGGGACAGACGGGCTCGGCTGGTCCCATCCCCACAAGGAAAACAGCAATTGGAAGCGCTGAGGACTGAGAGTTTCACAGCAAGCACAGCGAACCCGGGAAGGTCCGGCT
>CAUYQU010084730.1:0-31832 GCA_963574635.1 Cheracebus regulus | reverse complement strand
GTTCAAGCGATTCTCCTGCCTCAGCCTCCCAAGTAGCTGGGACGACAGGCATGTACCACCAGCTTGGCTAATTTTGGTATTTTTAGTAAAGATAGGGTTGAACCATATTGGCCAGGCTGGCCTCGAACTCCTGATCTCAGGTGATCCACCCGCTTCAGTCTCAACAAAGTGCTGGGATGATAGGCATGAGTCACCGCACCCGGCCAGGATTCCTTTTCCTTGGTAGAAACGGCCTGTGGAAGGCAGTGTTGGCAGGAGAAGGTGGGTGGGAGGGAGGGAGCTTCAGGAAGCGAGAATGCTCAATGGGGAGGCTGCTGAGACCTCGGTGGCGCGGTGACTGGGTCGCTTTTTATAATTTTGTTTTTTTTTGAGACATTCTCACTCTGTCGCCCAGGCTGGAGCGCAGTGGTGAGATCTCGGCTCACTGCAAACTCCGCCTCCTGGGTTCAAGTGATTCTCCTGCCTCAGGCTCCTGAGTAGCTGGGACTACAGGCGCCTGCCACTAGACCAGGCTAATTTTTTTTGTATTTTCAGTAGAGACGGGGTTTTGCCACGTTGTCCAGGCTGGTCTTGAACTCCTGGCCTCAAGTGATCCGCCTGCCTCGGCCTCCCAAAGTGCCGGGATTACAAGCCTGAGCCACCGTGCCCGGCCAATTTTTGTATTTTTAGTAGAGTCAGGGTTTCACCATGTTGCCCAGGCTGATCTCAAACTTCTGATCTGCCCGCCTCTGCCTCCCAAAGTGCCGGGATTGCAGGCGTGAGCCGTGGAGTCTGGCCAAGAGTCATGTTCTTTCCGAGAGTCACCTTACTGTAGATGTGAATCACGTCTAACAAATGCTGTCTCAGCAATGCCAGGGTCAGTGACCGATTAAATTACGGGGTGCTCAGGCCTAGCTAAGTTGACACACGAAATACTCTTTCTGCAGGTATTCAGTAAGTGCCAACCGTGTGCAAGCCCTGTCTCAGGCACTATATATAAAGCACAGGGCTAACAAGTCAAAAATCCCTGCCTTTGAGTGGGAGTTGTAGGGGAAGAAGGTAGTCAGGGGAGGCTTCACGAGAAGGTGACATTTGAACAGAGAACTGAAGATGGGGCGGGAGGGAGGGAGCTACGAGGATTTCTGGGAAATGCCCCTGCAGAGGCCCTGGGGCAGGACTGTGCTTGGTGTGTTCCAGGAACAAAGCAGAGGCTTGTGTGGCAGGAGCTGAGTGAGAGAGGGGAAGAGAGGGAGGTGGGGAGGATGGGAAGGGGACAGGGGAGGTCACGTAGGATCCTGTGGGTCTTGGGGAGAACTTGAGCTTGGACCTGGAGGAAGGTGGGAGCCATGGAGGGTTGCGGGCAGAGAAAGGACAGGACTTGACTCAGGTGCTTACAGGTGTTCTCTGGTGGCTGCTGCGGGGAGGACAGACTGTCGGGGGTGAGGTTGGGATCCAGGGACCAGGGTAGAGGTGACAGCTGGTCCAGGTGAGGGATGATGGGGTGGACCAGGCCGGCCATGGAAGTAGGAAGACGTGGGCAGGTTCCAGGTATTTTTCCAAGTGGATCTACCAGGATTTGCTGATAGATCGGATGTGGGGTGTGAGCAAGTGGGTGCATGGAGCTGCCAAAATAGGGGTTTGTGGGAAGGGCAGATTCAGGGGTCCAGCGGAGCCAGCATGGCCGCGTTGAGTGTGACCCTGTGAGCCCCCACATGGAGACATGGAGGGCAGCTGGGTCCTGAGTCTGGAGCCGGGCGAGGCCTAGGCTGGAGACAGGACCTTGGCAATGTTGGGTGTAGGTGGGATTTGGAGCCCTGAGAACCGGGTGAGGGGGCCTGAAAACCCAGCCTGGGGCCAGCAACAGAGAGACGGGGATCTGAGAGGGAGCTGGAGCGTGGGCCCCAGGGGTCATGTGAGGACCATGTTCCCAGTAGGTGGGAGGATGGCCTGGGTCGGATGCTGCCCAGAAGGTCACGAGGACAGGAACTGAGATGTGACCCAGAGAGGTCACCTCCACAAGGGCGGTTTAGGGCAGAACTGGAGGAGAGTTATTTTTTACTTTTATTTTTTATTTATTTATTTGTTTTTGAGACAGAGTCTCACTCTGTTGCCAGGTTGGAATTCAGTGGCGCGATCTCGGCTCACTGCAACCTCCGCCTCCCAGCCACAAGCCATTCTCCTGCCTCAGCCTCCCAAGTAGCTGGGACTAGAGGCACACGCCACCATGCCCAGCTAATTTTTGTTTTTTTTTTGGAGATGGGGTTTCACCATGTTGGCCAAGATGGTCTCAATATTGTGACCTCATGATCCACCCACCTCGGCCTCCCAAAGTGCTGGGATTACAAGTGTGAGCCACTGTGCCCGGCCTTTATTTTTATTTTTTGAGACAGTCTTGCTCTGTCGCCCAGGCTGGAGTGCAATGGCACGACTCATCACTGCAACCTCTGCCTCTTGGGTTCAAGTGATTCTCCTACCTCAGACTCCTGAGTAGATGGGATTGCCTGGCTAATTTTTGTATTTTTAGTAGAGACAGGGTTTTACCATGTTGGCAAGGTTGGTCTCGAACTCCTGACCTCAAGTGATTCACCCACCTCAGCCTCCCAAAGTGGTGGGATCACAGACGTGAACCACTGCTCGCGGCTGAGGGAAAGGTTACCGTACATATCTATGTATGGTGCTAGCTCACTCATAGATCTGGGTGTATGAATGAAGCATCTGGGTATATTGTAAATGCTTTGCATACATGATTTCATTTCACCCTGATGCTCCCCCAGGGGGCTGGAGGTCATTGTGCCCTTTTACAGATAAGAATATGGTGGCTCATGCCTGTAATCCCAGCACTTTGGGAGGCCGAGGCCGGCAGATCACTTGAGGTCAGGAGTTGGAGACCAGCCTGGCCAACATGGCAAAACCTCATTTCTACTCAAAAGACAAAAATTAGCCAGGGGTGGTGGCAGGCAGCTGTAGTCCCAGCTGCTTAGGAGGCTGCGGCAGGAGAACGGCTTGTGCCTGGGAGGCAGATGTTGCAGAGAGCTGAGATTGCGCCACTCCACTCCCAGCCTGGGGAACAAAGAGCGAAACTCCGTCTCAAAAAAAAAAAAAAGAAGAATCACTTGAGCCTGAGAGGTGGAGGCTGCAGTGAGCCAAGATGGCACCACGGCACTCCCGCCTGGGCGACAGTGAGACCCTGTCACCAAAAAAAAAAAAAAAAAAATCAAGGTCTTAGCCTAAGCCTCGTCGGCTCCCTCCCGCCCTCTAGTGGTCACCTGGGGCAGTGGCACCTACGGCTTAGGCCAAAGGGCTGGGGTGGGATTTCGTGGGGAGAGTGGGGGGCACCCAGCTGAGGGTCCACCGCTGTCCCCGACCTCCAACCCCTCCAGAGCCCAGCCAGCGAAGGGGAGGAGGAGGAGTTGCTGATGGAGGAAGAGGAGGAGGAGGTTCTGGCAGGGGTCTCAGCAGAGGACAAGAGTCGGAGAGCGGCGGGGAAGAGCCCCTCAGAGCCTGCGCACCCGGGTGAGAGGCGTGGGGAGGGGATGCGTGTCCAGCTCGGCTGAGAGGAGGCTGGGGACAGGTGGGGACTTGAAATTCCCCTAGGGCCCCCACGACGCCTGGCTGACTTCCTCGTCCCACTGCCCAATTTCACTCTGACTTTTCAAGCTCAAACGCTGGATTTTATTTTGTTTTAAGTACTTCTTTTTTTGAGGTGTATTTTTTCCCTCTCGCCAGGCTGGAGTGCAGTGGTGCGATCTCGGCTGACCACAGCCTCGGTCTCCCAGGTTCTAACGATTCTCCTGCCTCAACCTCCTGAGAAGCTGGCATGTATCACTATGCCCAGCTAACTTTTGTATTTTTAGGAGAGACGGGGTTTCACTGTGTTGTCCAGGCTGGTTTCGATCTCCTGACCTCGGGTGGATCCACCTCCCTTGGCCTCCCAAAGTACTGGGATTACACGAGTGAGCCATCGAGCCTGGTTTTGGGTTTTTTTTAGGCACAGTCATTCTGTCTCTCAGGCTTGGGTGCAGTGGCCTGATCTCAGCTCACTAACCTCTGCCTCCCCCCTGCTGTATTTCTTGCTTACCTATGGGATTTCTTTGTCCCATTGCCTGATATCCTCTGGTTTCCTGAGCTCCCCATTTCATTTTTTTTTTTTTGAAATGGCGTCTCCCTCTATTGTACAGGCTGGAATGCAGTGGTGAGATCTTGGCTCCCTGCAGCCTCTGGCTCCCGAGTTCAAGCGATTCTTGTGCCTCAGCCTCCCAAGTAGCTGGGATTACAGGCCTGAGCCAACATGCTGGCCCTATCTAACTTTTAACATCTCCTCTGTTTGACTTGTCGCTTGATTTTTTTTTCTTATCTTGTATGTGGGTTTTATTGTTGTTGTTTTTGAGAGACAGTTTTGTTTTGTTCCCAGGCAGAGTGCCGTGGTGCAATCACGGCTCACTGCAGTCTCAGCCTCCCAGGCTCAAGTGATCCTCCTCAGTCACTGGGACCACAGGTGTGTGCCACTACGCCTGGCTAATTTTTGTATTTTTTGTAGAGATGTGATCTCACCATCTTGCCCAAGCTGGTCTTGAGCTCCTGGACTTGAACAATCCTCCCACCTCAGCTTCCCAGTGGGGGGGAAAAAAAAATTTTTTTTTTTTTTTGAGTTGGAGTCTCACTGTGTTGCCCAGGCTGGAGAGCAGTGGCGCAGTTTTGGCTCACTGCAGCCTCTGCCTCCTGGGTTCAAGAAATTCTTTTGCCTCAGCCACCTAAGGAGCTGGGACTACAGGCCAATTATGGGTGTGTTCCGCCATGCTTGACTAATTTTTGTATTTTTAGTAGAGATGGAGTTTCGCCATGTTGGCCAGGATTGTCTTGATCTCTTGACCTCGTGATCCTCCTGGCTCGGACTTCCAAAGTGCTGGGATGACAGGCGTGAGCCAGCCCACCTGACCAGTTTTTTTTGTAGACAGAGTCTCACTCTCGAACGCAGGCTGGAGTGCAGTGGTGTGATGACAGCTCACTGCAGCCTTAACCTCCGGGGCTCAAGCACTCCTCCCACCTCAGCCTCCCAGAGCACTGGGGTAACAGGCATGCACCACCACGCGCAGCAGCCCCCTAGCTTGTTCCGCCTTGGGCTCGGGAGGGACTGGTCCTGCCTTTTTCTCTCTCAGAGGCCACGCCCCTGGGCAAGCGGATGGACAGCAAGACCCGGGTCCCAGTCCGCTACTGCATGCTGGGCAGCCGCGACTCTGCCAGGTCAGACTCACTCCAAGCCCTGTCCTGCCCCAGCGCCTCTGGATCGCCTGCCGGTCTAGGGGTAGCAAGGGCATGGGTGGGGGGTGGGACAGAGCTTCAGATCCTCAGAGCTGTGGAGTGGGGGCGAGGGAGGAGCCTGGGGGGTGGTTCCTGAGGCTGTGCAATCTTCCTGGCCCCTACAGGAACCCCCACACCCTGGTGGAAGTCACATCCTTTGCAGCCATCAACAAGTTCCAGCCGTTCAACGTGGCTGTTTCCAGCAACGTGCTGTTCCTGCTGGTGTGTGGCCCAGGGCCAGCGGAGCCCGGTCGGGGGGCAGCGGGAGGGGCTCCCCGGTGTGTCAGTTCTGTGAGAGCTGGGGCTTTGGCTGCTTTGTTTGCTACTGGTACACTGTGGGTGCTCAATGTATGAAGGAGGGTGCATGGCCAGGCGTGGGGTCTCACAGCTGTAATCCCTGCACTGAGAGGCCGAGGCAGCGAGTTATCTGAACTCAGTAATTCAAGAGTGGCTGGGCAACATGGTGAAACCCCACCTCTACTGAAAATACACACGTTAGCTGGGCATGGTGGTGCACACCTGTAATTCCAGCTACTTGAGAGGCTAAGGCTTGGACCTGGGAGGGAGGTTGCAGTGAGCCAGGATCGTGCCACTGCACTCTAGCCTGGATGATACAGCAAGACTTGGTCTGGAATAAAGAGAATGAGGGCGCAGGCTGGCTCCAGCGTTGGGCAGGGCCACTGCCTGATCTGTCTTCTGCTGTCCTTCCCTTCCCCAGGACTTCCACAGCCACCTGACTCGGAGTGAAGTCGTGGGTTACCTGGGGGGCCGCTGGGACATCAACAGCCAGAGTGGGTATCCAGGGCTGGGTAGGCAGGGGGCGTGGAGGGACCAAAGATCACAGGGTAACAGCCACCCTTCCCCACAGTGCTGACGGTGCTCAGAGCCTTCCCCTGTAGAAGCCGGCTCGGGGACGCAGAGACTGCAGCTGCCATTGAAGAGGAGGTGAGGGGCTGCCTGGGAGGTGGCATTCTGGGAAGGGTTGGAGAGGGACGCAGCTGTCCTGGTGACTGGCCAGTGGCTGGCAGTGTCACCATCTCTGTGCCCGAAGCCCCACGGTGAAGGGTTAAGAGCACTGCTTTCTTTTTTTTTCCCTTGAGACAGTCTTGCTCTGTCTCCCAGGATGGAGTGTAGTGGCGCGATCTTGGCTCACTGCAACCTCCAACCTTCTGGATTCAAGCAATTCTCCTATTTCAGCCTCCTGACTACCTGGAATGACAGGCATGTGCCTCCATGCCTTGCTAATTTTTGTATTTTCAGTAGCTAAGGGGTTTCACCATGTTGGCCAGGCTGGTTTTGAACTCTTGACCTCAGGTAATCCGTCTGCTTCGGCCTCCCACAGTGCGGGGATGACAAGTGTGAGCCACTGCCCCCAGCCTAAGAGCACTGCTTTTTGGCACACCTGGCCTGCTGCCGAAACCTCGCCAGCCCCCTCCCCTCTCACAGCCTGGGTTTCCTCCTCCTGTCAAATGAGCGGCTTAAATGAAAGGTCATCAGATCCAGGCATGGGGGCTCACACCAGGAATCTCAGCGCTTAGGGAGGCCGAGGCAGGAGAATTGCTGGAGCCCAGGAGTTCCACACCAGCCTGGGGCCACAGCAATACCTCATCTCTAAAAAAAAAAAAAAAATCAGCCAGGCATGGTGGCACACACCTGTAGTCCCGTCTTCTTGAGAGGCTGACGCAGGAGGATGGACCGAGTCCGAAATGTCGAGGCTGCATGAGCTGTGATGGTGCCACGGCACCCTAGCCTGGGTGACAGCAAGATCCTGTATCTAAAACAGTAAAAAATGAAGAGCTGCCAATAATGAATGCTTTTTTCCAGGTCCTAGTAAAGGCTCAGGAAGTGCCAGCTGCCCTTTTTTTTCTTCTCTCTTTTTGAGACACGATCTTGCTGTGTTGCCCAGGCTGGAGTACAGTGGCATAATCAGGGCTCACTGCAGCATCAACTGCCCGGGTACAAGAGATCCTCCTGCCTTGGCCTACAGAGTAGCTGGGAGTACAGACACACACCACCACACTTGGCTTTTTTTTTTTTTTTTTGAGATGGAGTCTTACTCTGTCACCCAGGCTGGAGTGCAAGGGTGTGGTATTCACTCACTGCAACCTCCGCCTCCCGGGTTAAAGCGGTGTTCCTGCCTCGGCCTCCAGAGTAGCTGGGACTACAGGCGCTCACCACACCTGGCTAATTTTTGCATTTTTAGTAGAAGCAGGCTTTCACTATGTTGGCCAGGCTGGTCTCGAACTCCTTACCTCGTGATCCATTCGCCTTAGCCTCCCCAAGTGCTGGGATTACAGGCATGAGCCACCGTGCTTGGTATAATTTTTGTAGACAGTGTCTCGCTGTGTTACCCAGAATGGTCTCAAACTCCTGGAGTCAAGCAGTCCTCCAGCCTCAGCCTCCCAAAGTGCAGGGATTACCGGTGTGAGCCACCATGCCTGGCCAGTATCTTTAACTATTTCAGAGGCTTACTCTGTCACCCAGGCTGGAGTGCAGTGGCACAATCTCAGCCCCATTCAACCTCCGCCTCCCGGGTTAAAGCGGTTCTCCTGCCTCAGCCTCCTGAGTAGCTGGGACTACAGTTGCCCGCCATTATACCCAGCTAAAGTTTGTATTTTTGGTAGAGAAGGGGTTTCTCCACGTTCGCCAGGCTGGTCTCGAACTTCTGGCCTCCCACAGTGGGGGAATTATGGGCGTGACCCACTGCGCCTGGCCTGTCTTTATTGAGTGCCCACTGTGTGGTGGCCATTATTCCTTAAGCTGGGGTACAGTGGTGAACAAAACGACTTTCAGGTACTGGCTTTGTGGCCGGGTGTGTCTTTTACATTCATAGGTATACTTGTGGGCTGTCTCTCTAGCTACCACTGGACTCAGGATACACAGCAGGGGCTCATTCAGGGCTAGGCGGCTGCGTGAGTTCATTGGAGCCATTCAGACCCCTGCGCCCCCTGAGCTGTGCCTTTGTCCCCAGATCTACCAGAGCCTGTTCCTGCGGGGCCTGTCCCTGGTGGGCTGGTACCACAGCCACCCGCACAGCCCGGCGCTGCCATCCCTGCAGGACATCGACACGCAGATGGACTACCAGCTGCGGCTCCAGGGCTCCAGCAACGGCTTCCAGCCCTGTCTCGCCCTGCTCTGCTGTATGCCACCGGCTGGGGCCATGGGGGGCACAAGAAGGGGGATGCCGGGCCACCCGAGCCCGCAGGCCCAGCCCTCTCTCCCTCTTCTCCACCAGCTCCTTACTACTCTGGCAACCCAGGCCCCGAATCCAAGATCGCACCTTTCTGGGTGACGCCTCCTCCCGAGGTAGGTGGGGCTGCCCGGGGGACTGGCGTGCCTGGAGGGGGAGTACCTGGGCATTTGGGCCGCTACTAGGTGGGGGCCCCTGATTCTGAGCTCCACAGGAGAACTGGGGCCCTGGTTTCTCCATCTGTGAAATGGGAACATGACTGCTGCCGGGCTGAGGCTTTGGTGAGCCTGGCGTGGGGCCTCTGTGTGTAGCTCGCTGCTGAGTGCCAAGAGGGTTCCCATCCTGAACTCTGCCCGGCTTCATTCCCTAAGCCCGCCCTGAAGTTGGAGGTCAGCCCTGGAAAGTAATTTCAGAGTCCTGGCTCTCTTCTGGGCCTCTCCCAGAGGGAGGATACTACCCTGCCTCCCTGGTCCCACCGCCAGGTACCCATCCCAGTGCAGAGCTGGGCTGGGGTATGCACTCCCATTCCCAGCCCAGGCACTGCCCATTGTTTCCAGCTGCCATGGCCTGGGGGCTGGAGCGGCTTCTCTGACCGACCTGTGTCCCTACCAGCAAAGGCCGAGTGACTACGGCATCCCTATGGACGTGGAGATGGCCTACGTCCAGGACAGCTTCCTGACCAATGACATCCTTCACGAGATGGTGAGCTCGCTGCAGGCAGGGGCTGGCAGTGTGCAGCAGGGTGCACAACATGTTGTTCTGCTCCCCACTGGTGGGCTTGGGAAGCTATGGCTGGTGGCGCCTTGGGGGCCTGGGTCAGGGCTTTTTCCATCCCTCTCAGGACAGAGTCCCAGGTCCTTGCCAGGGCCTCTCCAACTTCTGTCCTCCCTCATTGACTGCCTGCTATTCTCCAAGGGGCTGGCCTCTTCTGCCAGGCTCTCCAGTGGACCAACCCCAGCAACTTTGGTGGTACCTGGATGAACACTTAACAGTTGTACGTTCAACATTCATAAACTAGGCTAGATACAGTGGCTCCTGCCTGTAATCCCAGCACTTTGGGAGGCTGAGGCGGGTGGATCACCTGAGGTCAGGAGTTGGAGACTAGGCTGGCCAACATGGTGAAACCCAGTCTCTACCGAAATGCGAAAAGTAGCCAGGCGTGGTGGACGCCTATAGTCCCAGCCACTCGGGTGGCTGAGGCAGAATTGCTTGAACCCAGGAGGTGGAGGTTGCAGTGAGTGAGTGAGCACCACTGCACTCCAGCCTCAGCAACAGAGTGAGACCCCGTCTCAAGAAAAAAACCCAAATTAGTTCATCAAACCTATGACCTCACAGGTGTCACTGCTGGGATGAGGTGGACCCAGGGCCATGTCAGGCCAGCGTGGTTCTGGAGAACAGGGCTCAGTGAGTGAGGTCCAGGTGGACCTGTCGTGGCAGCCACCTGGGTAGCGCAGCTGCCTCCCTCTCCAGAGAGCACTCCTGGCCTTAAGCTGGGTGAGCCTCCAGCTAAGGGCGCTCCTGATCTCTGTGGCTATCTGTTAGTGTCCTGGGCCTGCCTGAGACCGGAATCCAGGAGAGGGGCCGGTGCACCTTGGGCAGGGAGGGAGCCTGGGAGTCATGCTGCCCTGTCCCGCAGATGCTGCTGGCAGAGTTCTACAAGGGTGCCCCTGACCTCGTGAGGCTCCAGGAACCCTGGAGCCAGGAGCACACCTACCTCGACAAGCTGAAGGTGAGCCCCACATCCCCCGCAGACCTCCTAATGCTTAAAAGGTGGCAATAGTGAACCCCAGGGGCCCAGCTGGCAGAGGGCACCTGACCCTGGTCACCCCAAGGCCACCCCAGCAGGGTGCAGGCCAGGTTTTATTGGACTGTGGAGCTTGAAGTCCTGGCAGCGCTGGACAAGGTCCCAGCAGCAGGTTTTGGGAATGGCTCCCTGCAGAGGCCCAGGATCCTGGGATGTTTGCCTAAGGGCCTGGCCGTTAGTTCTTAGGGTAGTTCCTGCTGTCAGTCACCCTACCCTGCAGAGAAAGGGGCTTGTTCTGATTAGCTCTCAGCTGGCTCTCAAGGCTGTGATGTTGCCATGGGTGTCTGGGACCCAGGCAGGGTGGGGCTGAGGTGAGGGCGGGATCAGGAACCTGCATGTAAACCCCACCCTTCCACGAAGCACTGCCACCCCCAGGAGCCAGGTCCTCCTGTTAAATACTGCTCCTCTGGCTTAGCAGCAGGCTGTGTTGTGGGACCCTAGCCCTGTGCCTTGGTCTCGGGGGACTCGGGCAGGCTGCTGGACTTGGATGGTGAGGTGTGGGGCTGGCCTGGACCCCTGGGCACAGCCTGAGGCCCAGCCCTCTCGTTTCAGATCTCCTTGGCCAGCAGGACACCCAAGGACCAGAGCCTGTGCCACGTGCTGGAGCAGGTGTGCAGTGTCCTCAAGCAGGGGAGCTGAGCCTCCCAGGGCAGGGTGGGCTCCAGACGGGCTCAGGTAATAAAGAAATGGAAGCAGCAGCCAGCTGCGCTGGTCTCCCCAAGGCTAGAGTTAAGGTGGCTGGGTGCCTAGGCTGGCACTATCAATCACCTCAGCCCCTGCACCCGGGAACTGGTACAGGAGCCTCAGGGCCAGTCCCACCTGACTCGGGCTCTGCAGCATGTGTGGGCACAGGGGACCTCCTGGGGTGTGGGTGGCAGGCCCGCCTCTGCACCAAGACAAGGCAAGGGGCTGTAGAAAGAGACATTTAATACTTCTGTTTACAAAATTCAGGTGTACATTTCAGTTTGCCCTGGACAGTGCCCAAGGCTGTGTACTCATCTGTGCTGGGGTGTCTGTCCCTCATGTACTACTGACAAGAGGGGTGCAGAGCAGAGCCTGGGGTCCAGAGGCTTCGCCAGGCCACGGGAGGAGGGGAATGTGAATGTGGCCTGGCTCAGGGGACCCCACCATTTCATTGATTTTTGGATTGGGCGACAGAGGAAGCAGGTGCTGGGGCTGTGGCCCTGCTGGTCTGGGCAGGGGTCTCAGGGACTCGAGCTGCCTGCCTTGGTCTAGAGGAAAGGGCCGGGCCACTTCCCACGGGGTAGGGTGGGGAGACCTGGCCACCAGGTACTGGAAGATTCGCTCACTGGAGCCTTTGTGCTTGGCCCTCAGCAGCGTGGCTGGGGCCATGGTCCCATCTAAGGTGTGCTGGGGGGTGTGTCGGTGGCTGGTGGTGGCAGCTTGTGCCTGAGTGACACAGGCCTCTGTGGGCCTGGCTGGGGGCAGTTAAAAAGCTGAAAAGTACTTGAGGGCGGGGCCTGGGAGCTTGGGGCCCTGCAGGAGGCCATTTTCTCTGTCCCCGGGCTGCAAGCTGACATCGGGCCGGGAAGTGATGAGGGCCTCTGCCCTGGCCTTGGGGAGAAGGAGTGTGTGTGCAAGGCGGGGGTGCAGTGGCCCAGGGCCCATCGCCAGCACCAGGCTGGGAGGGGATTTAAAACCAGGGTTTAGGCCAGGCACAGTGGCTCACTTCAGGAGGCCAAGGCAAGCAGATCATGAGGTCAGAAGTTTGAGACCAGCCTAACATGGAGAAACCCCGTCTCTACTAAAAATATAAAATTAGCCAGGCATGGTGGTGCATGCCTGTAATCCCAGCTACTGGGGAGGCTGAGGCAGGAGAATCGCTTGAACCTGGGAGGTGGAAGTTGTGGTGAGCCGAGATTGCACCACTGCACTCCAGCCAGGGCAACAAGAGCGAAACTCTGTCTCAAAAACCAGAGTCCTATCTGAGCCACCCCATAGGGGCACTCAATCCCATCCCGTTAAGGCCGCAGGACTCGAGGGCAGGCAGTGGGCTGGGCCCCCGTGGGCTGAGGACGGAGGTGGGGGCCGCCCAGAGGAACTTTAGTGTTTCTGAGAGCACCGTAGTGTTGCCCCGCCTCGGCCAGCTGGGCGAGGAGTTGGGGAGTGGGGAGGAGGCCGGCGCCATGGAGTTGGGAAGGGAGCCATCACCACTGGGGGTCAGCGCTAGTGTAAACAGGCGTCCCCACCCACTGAGATAAGCCCCCCTACCCAAGTATGGGGCCCTGCTCAGGGAGTACCTCAAGGGCACCGGCAGGCGGGGGCACCGCCCTGGCTGCAGGGGCCCCGTAGAATGCAGGAAGCCCGGCAGGGGTGGTGGCCAGTGTGGACGGAGGGGCAGGGTGTGGTCACCGGCGAGTCACTGTGGCAGGGGCACAAGCACCTCCACGTAGCTGAGCGGGAAGAAGCCCGACTGGCCATCCAGCATACCCTCGTACCAGTTCTCATCGATCTGGTTGGTCAGCGTGATGACGTCGCCCTCACGGAAGCCCAGCTCCCCGTCGTTCTCAGGCTCGAAGTCATATAGCGCCTTGCAGCTTGGCTGGTCCAGGGGCGCTGGGGATGGGAGTGGGCTGTGGAGCTAGTGCATAGGCTGGGGCTCCTACACCTCACCCCACCCAGTCTAGGGTCTCAACTCAGACCTGCTGTGGGGGCTACCCCCTGCCCCTGCCACTTCTGGGGTCCAGCCTCTACTGCCACCCAGGAGGGAGGATGGGAGAGTCTTGGTAAGTGGTCACCACAGCTGCTCCTGAGAGGTACTAGGGACACCCAGTGCTACTGGGGTGACAAGGAATGACCAGATACCCTCAGCCCTTGCAGCCACCACACAGCCTAGAGCTGGGCTGATGCCTTTGGCAGTCACAGCAGCGGGGACACGGCAGTCCCTCATTCACACAGTGAGGCTGAGACCCAGAGGGGTGGCGTCTTGCAAGGTATGGGCCTGTGCCCGTGCTGGGCTCCTTGCTTGGGATGGGCAGAGGACCAGGTTAGAAGGCAGCACTGAGGTTGTGGCGACTCTGGGACACTCACGCATGCTCCTGTTAGGGGTCCGGATGGGCTTGTCGGAAGATCGGAAAGACGACGAAGCTAAATGCAACCAAAATGCAGAGGCTGTGGGCTCAATATGGTCGAGCAGGGCTGAGAGCTGCGCCCAGGGGCCTGGCGCACAGAGACCCGAGACTGGCCCACCCTCAGCCACCTCCACCCACTGGCATCCACCTCCAGAAGATGGCTCCACGCCCCATTACCTGTGATCTTGGGGGCTGAGGCGCAGGGGAAGCCCCCGTTGGACTGCTCAGGCTCTCCGAGGTCAAAGGGCTCCCGGGGCTTGGGCTTATACTCCCGTTTGGGGCGAGAGGAAGCTTCGCGCATCCTGTGAAGTGAAGGGAGGCCACCCCACCCTCATGTTTACACTGCTGCCTAACGACCTGGCCCCGGAGAGGGTGGCAGTGCGGTGGCGACACCCAGACTCTGGAACGTGACTTGATTGGCAAGTCTACTCAGAGGGCCTCCAGCCTGGACCCGCACCTTGAGGGCGCCTCAGAGGCTGGCGAGCAGCTGCGTCCTGCTACAGCCTCTACCTGCCGCGCCCCCAGTCACATTCTTCCTGCCTCCTCACTATGTTCCCCACCACAGCCGGTGCCTGACACACGCCAAGGCCCTGAAGCAGGTTCAGAGAGGGGAGCCCAGGTGTCCCTGAGGCAGCAGAAAGTACAGCCAGGGAGGGGACGGGCACGTGATCAGAGGTCTAAGGGCCTGCATTGGGGGTAGGGCTTGGTGTTTCAGAGTTCTCAGACCCCTGGCTACTCTGACCTCAAAGCCCTCAGTCCTCTGGGGACCAGCCCCTCCCTGGACTTGACCCTGGCACACAGTGCCCAGGAAGAATCCAGGGCACTGCTCTGCCAGGCACTCACCCGAGCGAGGCGTGCTGCCCACACCCGCCAGCAGAGAGCGCATGGCAGCACAGGGCCCGGCTCACCTGCGCTTGAGCTTCTCGGCCAGCTCGTCCAGGATCTGCACGGCCTGCCGGTGGTAGTCCAGCTGTGCGTCCACCAGAGCCGAGAGCTGACTGACCTGTTCGATCTGCGGGGAGAGCAGGGCTCAGGGGCTCCTGCCAGTACCACTGGCCTGTGCCCGCCCTGACTCCGAGGTAAAGCCATAGGAGGCACGGAGGCCAGGAGGGGCCTGGAGCCTGCACCCTCAACCGTCCCTGCTGCAGCGGCCAGCTTGCTGCCGCCACCCCAGCCTCCCAAGGATATGGTGCCCCCAGAAACTCACATCCGTCTCCAGGAGGTTGTGCATGCTGGTTTCTGCCACCTCCTTGGACTCCTCGAACTTCTCCAGTGCCTGGCGCAGCTCCTCCTCGGGGATCTTGCCCTGCCGTTTCTTCTTGTAGTCGAAGTCCAGGCGGCGGCCCTCCAGCTTCTTCAGGTGGTGCTGGGGACAGTGGGGGACACAGGTCACACCAGCAGCAGCTGGAGGGCCGCCCCATGCAGGGCCTTGCCCCGCCGTCCCTGCTCCACGGGGGACTCGCCTGCCTCAGCGAGACCGAGGGCAGTGCCAGAGCTGGAGTGAGGTGAGGGTGGCAGGAACGGGGCCTGCGCCATCCAGCAGGGCAAAGGGACAGGCCTGGGGCTGGTGCAGGGGCAGCACCTGGATCTCCTTCAGGTCTTTCTCGCACAGGTTCTGGAGGGGGTCGATGAAATTCTGCTTGACCTCTATGTCCAGGGAGTCCTTCACTTCTGCCAGGCGCTTCATAGACTCGCCAGCATCCAGCAGTGCATCACCTGTGGAGAAGCAGTGAGGGAAGCCATCACAGTGGACCTGGGACTGCTGGACTGAGACTCTCCTTCGCTTTTTTCAGACAGGGTCTCGCTCTGTTGCCCAGGCTGGAATGCAGTGGTGCAGTCTCACCTAACCGGAGCCTCCAACTGGGCTCAAGCCATGCTGGCACCTCAGCCTCCCAAGTAGCTGGGACCACAGGTGTGCAACACCACATCCAGATCCTTCCCAACTACCACTCATTTTTTTTTTTTTTTTTTCCTGAGACAGAGCTTCGCTCTTCTTGCCCAGGCTGGAGTGCAATGGTGCAATCAGCTCACTGCAACTTCCGCCTCCCGAGTTCAAGCGAGTCTCCTGCCTCAGCCTCCCAAGTAGCTGGGATTACAGGCACATACCACCATACCCGGCTAATTTTTGTATTTTTAGTAGAGACAGGGTTTCTCCATGTTGGTCAGGCTGGTCTTAGAACTCCCATCCTCAGGTGATCCATCTGCCTCTGCTCCCAAAGTGCTGGGATTACAGGTGTGAGCCACCACACCCAGCCCCATCCCAACTTCTAACAGCCCCTACACTCCAGGAACTCAGAGCAAAACAAAGGATCCTAAAATCTGAATCCATGTTGGAAGTTAAGCCAGCCCCCCTCCTCGTTTGGGCCCAGGTTTGCCCTCAGCAGGCTGAAGGTGGTGGGAGGACAGATGCTGGGGGGTCCAGGCCCTGGGGAATTAACTAGCTTGAGCTGGGGAAGATCTGGAGTCACAGGAAGGAGCCCCATTGGCTGCTGGCCAGTGCTGGATGGCTCTGTCTGTGCAGTCCCCTGCAACTGGAAAGCTGTGGGGGCCACCAGGCATCCCCAGGGCTCAGCACAGGCAGGGACTGGGCCATGGATTGGACCTGGACCTTCCCGGCCGTGTGGAGGTGTGGCCTCCGGGGAGGGTGGGTGTGGCTTCCAGAGAGCAGAACTCACCAAAGTTGGACTCGCCCAGCTCCTTCCCATGGCGGATCATGCACTCGCCCAGGAGCCCCTCTGACTGTGGATAGCCGGGGTTCTTCACCTGGCCCCGGATTTTAGACACCGTGTTGAGCATGGTCAGCTTAGCCCGCGAGGCTGGAATAGGACGGCCCGGTGGGAGTGGGCTGCAGCCCCCACATCCCCTGCCCCACCCTCACTTCCTGTGCCTGCAGACAGTCCAACAGTGGAGGGTCCCTTCCCTGCTCCCACCAGCCTCGAAGGAGCTGGCAGTGTATGGAGAGGTGACCAAGCTCCTTGGGGCAACACCTCCTCCTTCCAAGGGCTGCTTCTCCCAGAATGTGGCTACAACCAGGAACCCCTCATCTAGGGGGGTGCCAGGAAGGAGCAGGCGCAGCGGTGATGGGCAGTGGGGGTGGGAAGGCCAAGGCTCCCGGGGTGGGTGAGGAGCTATGTCCTTTCCGTTGCCTGCTCGGGTCTGCTCCTGGCAGGGCTTGAGTGGACGATGCTGGGTGTGGGTCTGCTCCATGTCCACTGCCTCCTATGGAGCCCCCATTTGGGGAAAGGCTTGCCTCATGGCCGGGGAGACCCAGCTCAGCGTCCCAAGGGTGGAGCCCAGGCCAGGGCCTCTGGGGAGGGGCAGCCAGTACAAATAGGTCCCACAAGTGAGCTGGGGGAAGAGGCTCCCTGCTGGGACTGCTGGCTGAAAGAGGTTTAAGGCTGCAACAGCCTTGAGGAACCGGCTGGCCTGAGTGACACCAACAGAGGGGCTGAGCTGCTGGCTGAGGTGGAAAGGCAAGCACAGTCTCTGCACTCCTGGATCCAGCGGTGCCTGAAACCCGCCACCCATGAGCCTGGTGGTTCTGTCAGCCCCTGCGTTCCCTCTGAGGGCCTGGGCAGGCCCTAGCAGTGGCTGGAGCACCCACCTGGGTTGGGCTGCAGGTACTCAATAGTCCTGGCCAGCACTTCAGTCACCGCCTTGCTGGTGACATCCACCTTCTGTGGAGAGATGCAGCATGTGAGACTCCACAGCCACTGGAGATTCAAAGTACACAAAGCCCCTGCTGCCCCACCTCCTTCCCTAGCGGCCCACAGCAGGATCCCCCAACCCCCTCCATGTCTTCAGCTCAGCCACATCCTCATGGCTGCCCGCCCATCAAGTCCAGCTGACGAGGCCCCCACACCACCGCAGCTCTCTGCGCCTGCTGGGCCCATCAGGGTTGGCCGCCTCCACTATGCTCAGCAGAGGTCAGGCCCGGGCAGTGCCACCACCACACGGAGAACATGGTTTCTGCCTCACCTTCTCCATCTCTTTGAAGTCATCGTCCAGCTTGGTCCCCTCGGCCCCTCCGACCTTCTCACTGACCAGCTAAAGGACAGAAGGGGGGAAATGCTGTGAGCCCAGGGGAGGAAGAAGACAAGAGGCGCTGGGCCACCTTCCAGCCGCATGACATCCACAGCAGGTGGCAGAAAGCCAGGCGATCAGAACGTATGCCTCGGGCACTGCTGCAGGCACCCTAGGGCCACTTGCTGACGCAGAGCAGGGTGGGCCTGCAGGGGGAGGGCGGGGTTGGCCTACCCTTGTCTGTGTGTCCCGACTGCCACTCAGTGCTGCTCACACACCCACAGGGACCCCACCTCAGCCATAGTGGAGTCCAGAGCCTCAGCCTGGGAACGCATGGCTCAGAAGACACTGCTTCTGAAAGCGCCTACACAAACATCCCCATAAATAGCAATGTGGGGATCTGCCCCCATCCTTGAATATTTTGGGTCTACTTAAAAAACATCCTGGCCAGGCGCAGTGCCTCACACCTGTAATCCCAGCACTTTGGGAGGCAGAGGCGGGAAGATCACGAGGTCAGGAGATTGAGACCATCCTGGCTAAAATGGGGAAACTCCGTCTCTACTAAAAACACAAAAATAAGCTGGGTGTGGTGGTGTGCACCTGCAGTCCCAGCTACTCAGGAGGCTGAGGCAGGAGAATCGCTTGAACCCGGGAGGTGGAGGCTGCACTCCAGCAGCCTGGTAACAGAGCAAGACTCCGTCTCAAATAAGAAAAAGTCCTGCCGGCTCAGCTGGGAAAGGCAGCAGGAAGTGACAGTTAAAAGCTCAGGTGCAGGCAGGCAGGCAGGGATGCCGCCACTCTCCTGCACTCTGGTGCCCGAGTCTGTGGGATGGATGGGACAGCCCGGCCCTTGCCACATGGACACTGAGCCTCACAAGGCAGTCGGCACAGGCCTGGCACACCTCAGTCCTCATGGCTCTCAGCTACGGTAACAGCGATGACAATGACAGGCATGTATGGCGTCTCGTTTGTGTGTGGGAGGCAGAAGCAAGCACTGAATTCCCAAACCTCTGACAGTGCCTGGGATGTGAAAAACAGCCCTGAAATATCCCAAGGAACGTGGTGGAACCCCTCAACCCCAGCACCGCTGTCTGAGCACAGGCGCTGCCTTCTTCACCCGGGCATCCTGTGTGTGCCTGGAGCCAAGAGATGCCTCGCAGGGAGAGGAGGGACCTTGTGAGGCCCTTCCCAGCACACAGTGCTTCATGAGGAGCCGAGTGGCTGCCGGGCCCTGCCCTCTGGAGGCTGTCACAGGGTGTGCCATCTCTGAAGCCATCGGCAACTTTAACGTCCCGGGTCTGGTCACTTGTGTGAAGACGCACACATGGCCTGGGCAGGAGTGTGAGGTGTTATGTGCCGTGGGCTGGTGACTATTGACATGGAGGCTGTGGGCTGTGGGCTGTGCCCTGTGCCCTGTGCCCCTGGACCAGGCATCCATGGTGTTCCCCAGGTCTAGCTGGTGCTTGCCTGCCAACACCCCACCAGTCTTGTCCTGGTGGTGGCTACGAGCTGTTTCAAGACGTGGCCAAGGGATGCCGCGAGTGTCCCTGTGGTGCCACACTGCGTTGGCCTTGTGGGGCTGGGGAGTGTCCAGCAGGGCAGTCAAGAGTTCAGGACGCAGCCCGGGGGGAAGTGACCCAAGAGCAGGAATTTGCTTGAGCCTGAAGCTCTGCCCACATCAGGCACCTGGTACACCCTCTAGCCCATACCTGGAGGTCACAGCCCAGGGACCATGAGTACAACTGCCCCCAATCCAAAGCTTTGCAAACGGCAGCCTGCCCAGAGTACACTGCTGCTCTCATGTCCTGGCATCCTGCCCAGAAACACACCAGCCCCTTTCCCATTGAATTCCCAGCCCTCCTCCAAGGTTCCGCTCTGGAAGCCCCCATGACACAGGACGGGCCTCACCCATGCATCAAGACCCTTTCTATCCACAGGCCGGGAGGAAATGTCAGATCCCAGGGGCTTGACAATGTCCCACCACCTGCCCTGCCCCATGTCCTCTCACACTCAAGCTTCCCCACCAGGCCTCAGCATTCGGTTTTCTAAGATGGGGCTGGGGGCGGCGTGCACTTTGTGGGGCTCTGCCTCCCTGTGCAGGGTACACCGGGCATTCAGTGAGCACAGGACCCCACAGCTCTAACCCCTGTCCCTTTCCTGCCTGTGGGTTGGTGGCTGTCAACTCAGCTGCACCTTGGAAGCTTCTTAGAAATCCCCTCATCACATCCACAGCAAGAGCGCTGGGCTCTGGGCCTAGGAGGGGACCCTGGCACAGATGAGAGGCAGGAAGGAAGCAGGAAGTGGCCCTCATGAGGCGGGAGAGTGGGGCTGCCCTCCATTTCGCTGAAGGCGTTAGGAGGGAGGAGCCTACCCTCCCTAGGTGTTTTTGGGGCGTTCCACTCTATTTCTTGGGACAGTTTCAGTTCTTTTGATTGTGGCAAGAAAAGACGTGCTCAGAGCCAGCGGCTGCCAGAGAGGGAAATGAGTGGCTGATGCGAGACGACCCTTCTGGGAAGTCGGGAGAACTGAAGCCTGCGGGTTGAGAAACCGCACCTTCCGGGCCGACACCACCCCGGCCCCAGACCTGCCCAGGCGGGACCTGGTGTGTGGGCTGGCAGCAGCGGCTCCGTCGCGGCCCTTCCCCAGCCCCTCACCTCACATAAGGCAGGAAGACAGGCCCTGCCAGCGGGGACGACATCCTGCTTCTGCGGGGAGGGGCTGGGGACCTACCTGGTGGCCTCTGGTTCCCGCCCCAGCCCCACCTGCCCATCTCACCTGGGAATCCAGGACCCTGCCTTCTTAAGCCCCAGGAGCATTTCCTGAACTCCCATAGCCCCCTGCCTCCTTGTACCCCTGACACCCAGGATGCTGTGCCCCAACTACCCAGGTCTCTCTGCTCAGCTCCAGCGAAGTCCCTCGTGGTGATTGATGGTCCCCCATGGGGCAGGCATTGGGCAGGGGGATGTGACCCTGTAAGGTCCCCTCTCTCCAAGGCTCATGAGCTAGAGGCTGGCACGGATGGACACAGGGATGAGAGGCCACGAGGGAAACATGGGAAAAACAAAGCACTGGGCCCGTGCAACACCAGCCACAGGCACAGAAACCAAGCATGGGCTCCTGCCCACCGGGGCCCTGCCCACTGCAGCCTCCACACCAGCACTGCCAAGCACGGGGAGACCAAGAGTGTGCAGCAGAGCTGGGCGCCACGGGGGGCTCACCAGAGAGCGTCTTCTGGGTCAGGAGCGGGTGTTCCTAACCCTGGTGCCAGGTTAGAGCTGCCCATTGTGGGGCGGGCAGCCAGCCCCAATGCCTCCGCATTACAGACCCTGCCCTCGGGGAGGAAGGACAGGCTGTGGTCCCGGCGTCCTGCCCAGGGAGACCCTGCAGGCTAATTCTGAGCCCCGACGAGTACAGCGGACTCAGCAGTGGTAATGACAGCTCTGCACATCAGTCTCCCCACACTCACAAGGCTCACCTCGTGATCCCACCCTGCATGGGAGGAAACAGAGGAAAATGAGGGGGCCACTCCGTAGCCAGGGTCCCAAGAAGGCTCAAGTTTGAAACCATCCCCCGCTGACCAAGTCTGCTTTGGGTGGCAGTTGTGGGGGTGACTGCTGCCCACTCTCCCGCATGGCCCTACCTGGACGGCGTCAGAGCACCAGCTGCAGACCCCAAGTGACCAGCCTCTGGCCCCACGAGGGCTGCCATCCTGAGAGCCACACCAGCACTTCCTCTCCCCAGTCCTGGGACAAACACAGGCTGAGCCCAAGAGGGAACACTCTCCAAGACTGCCTTTGCCTCAGGTGCTGGCTGGCCTCCCGCAGAGGCTGTGACATGTCCCCTCCTGGAGCAAGGGACACGGGGCTTCGCTAACCCTGCCAGGTGAGGACCAGGGCTGAGAAGTCACTGTGGGAGACGCCCCGGCTCTGTCAGGCCTGGCAGTGGCCTTGGGAAGGAACCCACTATTGCCTGCTGGACACTTCCCCAGGGTTTGGCAAGACTGGCTCGTGGTCTTTTGGGTTTTTGCCCAGAGGTGCCCCGCGGAGGCCTGCCCACTCCATGCTCACGCACCCTACCTGCACCCACCACATGCATTTTCTGCCTGGGCCTGACTGTCACCTGTGAGCCAGCCACCTATGAAGTGAGCGAGCTGAACAGGAAGATGGGGTTCTACCCCAGAGCACAGGACTCCTGTCTCCTAGGGAGAAGGGGGCTATTCCTGTGAAGCCGGGCGTTCGTTAGAGTTTAGGCCTTTGGCTCTCTCTGGAGGGGAGCCAGGGATGTGACACACAGAAGAACAGAGAATGCCTGGTGGGAAACCGTGAAGAGCTGTGGACTGAGAGCGAGGGCAGGGCTGAGGCGGGCAGGAGAACCCCAGGTTTTACCCTGAGGGGTGTGGGCGGCTGCCCTGCACCTGGCAGGCACAGCTGTGGTGGCCACTTGGCAGGAGCAGAAGGAAAATACCAAATCCAGCTGGCTGCTGCCGATGGACGGCCTTGGGATTTAAACATCTCAGCGGGGAAACCTGATCCATACGGCACGGAACACACACACCCGCCTCAGGCTCAGTGCCCCGGCAGACAATTTGTTCTGATGAATTAACAGGTATTTTTTTTTATTTTTTTTTTTTAAAGACGGGGTTTCACCATGTTGGTCAGGCTGGTCTTGAACTCCGGACCTCAGGTGATCCACCCGCCTTGGCCTCCAAAGTGCTTGGATTACAGGCGTGAGCCACCACGCCCGGCCTATTTTTTCTTCTTTTAAAGAAGAAAGCCAGCGCGGGGGAGGGCAGGGGAGGGCTGTTGCAGCCCGGCCAGCAGAGATGTGCCACATTTGCCTGTGGAGGGGTCAGCCCCAGGGTCCTCAGTTCTCACCACAGTCATGCTGTGGCACTCCAGAACTTCCAGGTTCACAGCAGAGGTTACCTGTCCTCCCTTGGCTGGGGAGCGGATCTCTGGCTGGCGACCACCTGCCTATCGGCATCAGTCGTGCTGTGGTGCTGCCCACCCCGTGCTACAGAGCCACCTCCTCGTCCCTCCCTGCACCCCTCCTCAGCGACATCTATGAAGGCACAGAGCACAGGGGCCTCCTCCAGTGCAAGGCACAGGGTGGAGAAATGGCAGGTGGGTCCAGCTGGTCAACCACAGCAAATATCTGGGACAAGGCCTAGTCTTTTGTGTTTTTGTTTGTAAAGAGACAGGGTCTTATTATGTTGTCCAGGCTGGTCTCAAACTCCTGGCCTCAAGCAATCCTCCTGCCCCAGCCTCCCAAAGTGCTAGGACTACAGGTGTGACAGTGTGCCTTACCAAGGCCGTATCTTTACAGGACTCGGGGACAACAACCTCAGGACAGAGCATGGGTTGGGGAGCTGGAGACCATAGGAAGGGTCTGGGCCCAGCCACCCTACAGGACCAGGGACGGGGCAGGCAGGACACACAGAACAAGAGCCACTATTCACAGTCCTATGTGCCAGCCCTCATGCTAGGCACATGGAGGAGGAAGCTGAGGGGATGTGGAGGAGGCGAGTGCTCAGTCCCTCTGCAGCAGGCACAGTTCCAGCACTGCAGCAGCGTTCCAGGTCTGGTTGGCCATGGAACAGGGTGAAGTGGGGGTAGAGCCTGCAGGAGCAGCACAGTCCTAACCGGACCTGTGTGCAGAACAGCTGGAGTATGGGGTCAAGGTGGAGGCTCCAGGCAGGGGCCCAAGGATCCCTGGGGCGTGGGGAAAGCCCTGACGTGGGACGAGGGCAGGGGCCAGGGCAAGGCATGTGAGGATGTACTGCCTCTGTGTCTCCGAGCCCCTTTCCAAATGCAGCGCCCCTGCCTGCTGGCACAGCACCTGGGAGCCACTGCCCAAACACAGGGACATCCGCAGGGCCATCGCAGCCTCTTTCCCATGAGTCAGAAAGTCCAAGATGCACACAGCCTGGAGGCAGCCTGCTGCCCGGCGGCACAGGAAGCCACTGGCCTTCGTATCCCCTTTTCCACCTGTGCTCCCAGTCTCCTGGCTCGGTGACACCTGCAGATGCTGGATGCTTTCTGGAAGGGCAGGGGATGTGCACTTCTGGGAAGGTGGCGTGCAGCTGACCAGCCACCGGGGGCTTCCTGTTCTGTTTGTCCTTGCTGGAAACCTTCAGTGGCCCCAGTGCCATGGGGACTCTCCAGACCTGAGGCCCTCATGCACTATGAAAGCTCACCTAACAGAGGTTAGCTGGCGCAGACAGCTCTGAGCTTTCCTGTGAGAATAAACACCCGATGTGGACGGGGTTGTGGCCTGGAAACTGGGTCTGGGGCGTGGGCGGGTTTGTGGCCTGGGGGCTCTGGTCTGGGACTTGGACTGGGTGGTGGACCGGGGTGGGAGCGGTGCTCCAGGTCTGGGAGCCTGCAGGGCATCCCCAGATGAAAAGCAGGAGCCTTCATTCCTGAACAGTCAGAGGGAGGAGGCCAGGAGGGGGAGAGGCAGGCGCACCACAGGTGCCAGGCGACCCTCACAGCCCGGCGGTGAGATGCCAGAAAGCCACTCCCCAACCCAAGGGAAGACAGAAGGAGGCTCTGCCCACCAGGGAGAGACCTCAGCCCCCAGGGTTCTTGTAAAGCCTCGGGGCTGACTGGGCCACTGCCCACTGTGTGTGACGCAGGGAAAGATCCCAACAGCCCGGCTCCCTTCGGTGTCCAAGAGTTCAGAAAGCCCTGATCTGCCACTGTCCTTCGAGCCTCCAACCTCTCAGCAAAGATATCCCCTCCTATCCGTCGAGTCTGAATGGTTTCTTAAAAGCAGTCTTTGGGAACGGAGTTGCTGAAAACAATGAATCAGAACAAAGTTTCTGAAGTCATTTTCCCATGGAAACCCCAAACCAGATGCTGCCCCCATGGCCAGACTGGGCACCGGGGACAGCCACAGACTCTGTGGCAGGTCAGGGGCTCTTTTGGGAACTAAGCTCTGGCAGCAAAAGGACAGTGGCTTTGGAAGCCCCAGGCGTCCTCTCAGTCAGAGGGGCAGTACCTTGGGCCTGGGCTGGCAGCCGAGATACTGGCTCTGGATTGGAACCAGAATGGGCTCTGCCTCAGGCCAGGCCGCAGAGGGCTCCCTGAGAGCCCAGGTTCCCCACGGACCCTAGGCTGTAGGGACAGGCCTGCCACAGACTTCCTGGCCAGAGGTAGGACTGGATGCCATGGCAGGGAAGGAGACCTGGGCCCTGGGGGCTGTGGTCAGGCCCGGCCACCGCAGTTTCTAAATCGCCTTGGGGGGCATTTCTGCGACCTGTGGTGCCACCTCTCAGGCTGCCTGCACCCTGCCCTGCCTGGCTCCTGGCTCTCGGAGCTGAAGAAAGGACTCTTAGGTTGGCAGAGGGAGGTAAATGCTTTGCTGTGCGTGAGACAGCGAGCCGATGCCATTTGAAGTCACAGCCACTGCTCTCCCGCCTGGTACATGACAATGAGAGGGAGAAAAAACCTTAGGCAAAAGAAATCCTCCAGAAGTCACCTGGGGCCCCATCCAAGAGTCTGAGGCTGACACGTCAGGGGAACTGGAAGCAGAAGGAATTGGTCACCAGAAAGAAGTCACCGAAACGGAAGTGCCAGTGGCCACAGGACAGAATTGTTCAGCAGTGGCTACAACAGGGCTATGGCCACAATACGGCTATGGACAGGGTCAAGGAGGCAACTCCGTCAGCACCCCCGAGACACAAAGGGGCCAGCCAGCCCTGGTCTATGATGGTGAAGGTAGCCCCAGGGTCGGACAACCCTCTCCTGTGCTGACAGTGAAGTCACCAGCGAGGGTCCAGCCCGCAGTGCCTTTCTGATGAGGCCTCCGGCTCTGGCTGCTGACTTTAAACCCCAAGGAACCCTGCTCAGGGCCTAAGTCCCAGAAGGCCTCTACCCACCTGAACCTGGCCCATCCGCCCTAGCTGGGGCGATCAATGTTTTTCCCCAGCCAGCCTCCTCCCTGGCCTCTCGGTCTTCATCTGCATTGAGAGGCCTTCCCGTGCTGTAGCCTGGCAGCCCAGCCTCTCCCCTGCCATCCCCCTTGGCTCTGGCCAGATCCCTGGGCCTCCACTTCTGCGTTTCTCTTGTGAGGGGCTCAGGAGTGTCGGGGCTCCAGGTCTTTCCCCTCAGTCCAAGTTGCAGGCCAGCCCCTAGAGCATGGGGCTGCCTCTGGCTCTCTGCCATGGCCAGCCCCTGCCACACACCAAGTTGCCCTCGAGACAACGCCCACTGGCCTTCTCATTGCTTCTACACCAGTGCCTGGCACTCAGGAGACACCCATGAATGTTACGCTCTTGGTCAGGGCCCCACACCCCAGCCCCTCTCTCGCCTCCCAGATGACGACGCTGAGCTACAGTTTAGGACTCTGAGATGAGGGCTGGGGAATCTGAATACGAGGCTGTCAACGGGGAGTAAGAGGTCGGCGGACTTGGGTGGTCGCCCAGGGCCTTTCCCTGCAGATGTAGATCCAGCCCCAGCTTCGACAAGGCTGGGAAGGCGCCTGGGTCCTGGCTGAGGGAAGGGCCTCCTCCCTGAGATGACTCAGCAGTCCTTGGAAACTCATGCCTAGGACGCACCCTGCCTGGCCCACCTCCACATGGGTGTGGGGGAGGCTGTAGGCTGCACTAGGGGGCCATGTGGGGCCCAGGCTGGCCAGCGCTGCGCACTGGTGGGGGCTCCCTCACAGCCCATATGGCAGAAGCCACAGTCCACATGCCCTCCCGACACATGGTGGTGGGGCAGTGAGCTGGGCTCGGCCACCCAAGTTCTCCATCCCAGTTCCTCTCAGAGTAGCCCCGTCTCCTGCCTGGGAAAGGCGAGCGCTGGCCCGAGCTCAGCTCAAATGACCAGCAGCCCTGGGGCTGCCATCACCACTGTCAGTCTACCCAGCACTGAACCCGACCGGCTCCCCTCGGGCATCCACAGGAACCACCTGCCCCTTGATGCGTAGGGGAAGAGGGGTGCCCCCTGCCATGGAAAGCGGACACCTACTGTCTGTGGCACGAGGCCGACCCCGCAGAGCTCCAGGACAACCCCGAGAGAAGTGGACAGAACCCGCAGGGCCCTCCAGCCCCGAACTGGCCCAGGGGCCGCCTCTGGGCAGATGTCTCCACTTGATAAACAGGACAGCTAAGGGCCTAGGAGGGATGCGCCTCGCCCAAGGCCAGACAGCAGGGTGGCTAGGGAGGTCAAGGGCTCCCCACTGCTCGGCCCCACCGACCCTGGCGCTGCCTGGAATGCAGTTACGGCAGGTGGAAGGGGAGAGGCAGAGCCCCAGGGCTGGGTGAGGAATCTGGGAGCAGTCAGGGTGGGAGCCAGGAGGACAGGCCTGCCGTACAGGGGGCTCAGACACGTGGGACACACGCTCCCGTCTGTACCCTTGCACAGGGTTTCACCCAAGCATGGAGATGCCAGTGAGTGCTCAAGGCTCCTCTCCTAGGGACAAACCACACGCAGAGCTCTAGCCAGAGAGAACGCATCGAGATGGAAGTCAGCCCCCGTGAGTCATGCATCGTAATTTCTCAGCTTGGGGACCAGGCAGGAGGGCTGTGTGACATACAACTGGTAAAATCAGTTTCCCATGAAAACTTATTAAAACAAATGAGGTGATAAATCCCGAGGCCCTGCCTGGCAGGAAAACACCCAGCCAGCAGCCCCAAGCACAGGCTGGTGTTCCTGAGGGGGGCAGCGTGGAGGATCCATGTCCAGCATGTGCACAGGAGCCATAAAGCGGTCTTAAAAATGAATCTTTCATCAACAGCGGGGCCGAGGCAATGCACAGCCCTGCAGAAAGAGGCTGGAAATGGGGCCTGGAGAGAGCTGCTCGGCCTCCGGGAAGCACGGTGACCACGGCGGGAGGCTGCAGGTGCACAGGTCTCAGCGAGGAGCTGTGAGTTCCCTCCGCGCCCTGAAAGCTGAGGCGGCTGGCTCGAAAGCCCAGAGCCCTTCCTGAGACACAAAAGCCATCTCCAGGGTCTCTACGACCCTTCCATTTCTAAAGGACTAATGAGAAGCCTCCTCCCACAGGGAGCCCTCCTGACTGGCCCTCCTCTATCGCGGCCTCCTCACCCTTTCCCATCACACCACTGACACCTCCTCTCGCAAGCCCCCGCTCCTTCACAACGCATCTTATATCCCCACCTGCCCGGGCCCACCCGCCCCTGCCTCAGAGCCTTTGCTCTCAGCATTCCTTCTCCCTCACTGCACCTCCCTGGTCTTTCCACACTGGGTCTTAGCCACCAGGGCTCTGTCCATCCAAATGTCCCCAGGGCTGCAAGGCCGCCCGCCCCGACTTCCCTCTTCCTCACACGGCCCCACATTCCTCTTGCTTGTTTGTGGCCCCCCTGCTGTCCCGACCTCAGGACACAGGAAGTGCTTGCAGATAAGTAGCGCCCTAGAATGAAGGCCCCCCGGGCAACCTCTTGAGGGTCCTCACTACATCCCACCCCTTGACAATGGCTGAGCTCTGGGGGCAGCAACTCCCAGCAGTGACTTGGAAGGTGGGCAGATGACACTCCTCCCACCACCTTCCTTTTTGTGGCTCGTGGGCAGTTCACCTGGGCTGACGCTGACGGAGGCCGCCAGGCCCATTCCCAGCCTGGATCTGGCTCCCTCCCCAGAGAGCTGCAGGGTTGGGAAAACTTGCAAATCACAGAACATGAGCTAGGCAGGCTGAGCCTAACTTGCATCCTGGGGATGCAGCTCCCACAGCTGGGCAGTTCCTTATCCAGGACGACGCCTGGAGACAGTGACATGTCTGAAGTCTGGGCTGACAGGACACTGGAGAGGCAGGTATGGGAGGCCAAACAGAAACCACCTAAATCCCTGCCTGGCTGCTGGTGGGGAGGAGAGCGCTGAGGTTCCCTAGAAAGCATGGCGGGCGGGTAGAGCTGTGAGTGGGCGTTAAAGAATGTGTCTTCACCTGTCTCCACTGCCCACCTGGCACACCTGCGCAGGGACACAAGGCTCTGGTGGCAGGTGATTCATGCCCATGGTGGCCCGCAGTCACCAAGACTGGTTTTCTGAGGTGTGGCTACGAAAAGCACCCGGGTAGGAAGTAATCCCGGGCCGCATGGGGCAGGGCAGGGGGAGGTGGGTGGGGGGCGATCAGCTCTGCACAGCCAGCCGCATCTGTGCACTGGGGCCCTCTGCGAGTATTAGATGCCAGCATCTGTCACCTAGCAATGGACACTCCTGCCCCAGTGTTGGGTCACACGCACTGGCTCTGGCGCATGGGTCCCCCGACTGCTCAGAGGCACCACCTACTCCTTACACAGTGACATTGGTGGTGGAAACCCAGAGTTGGGAATCTCAGAATCACTGACCACAGCTTCGGCACAGAGGAAGTGGGCAAATGGCCCAAGTCCCCCTACCATCTCTCCTGCAGCAAGGGGACTGCAGCCTCTTCTCTCTCAAGACTCACGTTTGGGTCCCAGGGACAGCGTACACCTGGGCCCCGGGCCTGGGAGGTTCTGGCGAGTGCAGCCTGCTTCCCAGGGCCCTTCTGCCCTGCTGTGGCTTATCATCCTTGGAGGAACACCACTCAGGACAGGCTCTCGTCGCAAACCCACCCCAAGTTCCCCGTCCTCAAACACCAGCTTCCTGCCAGCATGGCTGGGCACAGGGACAGGGCTGGCAGAGGCAGCACAGGGCCTTGTGCCCAGGTGGCATCACTCAGTATCTGTTGAAATAATAAATACTAATGGTTGAAATAACAAATAAATAAGAAGCGGCCCTGCCCTCAGGGCTGGTAGTAACACATGAGAGCAAAGGTGCGCCCGAGACACCACGAGGCAGGCAGGCTGACTCACGGTGAGGGCGCCCGATGGGTGGCACCGGGACTGGACCTGGTTCCAGCTCTGCTGCTCAGGCTCTGACTCTGAGCAGGAATGCAAACCCCTCTGAGCCTTCGTTTCCTCAAGTGTAAAGCAGGTGACGACAGGTGACGTTCCATGAGCCTCAGGCATGGACGTGCTTTAGAAACCACATGCCACCCCACGATCCTAGGCTACTGTGCGCCAGGCAACTGAGTCTCGAGGAATGACAGGTGTGGGACCAGCCAGGGGTTTCGCCTCCGCCCTGCGACACAGCCTCTGTGCCCAGTTTTTCTGGAGTAAGAGGCTTCATGCAGGCCCTTCTTTAAGAAGGAAAAAAGGAACACGCCTCCCCTGAGTTACACCCACCCCCAAGGGACCCTGGTGAGGCACTCACAGGATGGCACACACCAGGAAAAATTGTGTCAACAGCTGGCTGAATGTGCACGAACTTTCATACTGTGCCCACAGCACCTCCACATCAGCTTCAGAGTCAAGTCCTGGTTCTGAAAGGCTCACAGCACTGGATGTACTTGTCGATGGCTGTGACACACAATTCAGAGGTTCTACTGGGGGGCAGGGGTGGGAGAAAAGATGCAAAGGATTGCTGGGCTTGGTGGCTCATGCCTATAATCCCAGCACTTTAGGATGCCGAGGCAGTCAAATCACCTGAGACTGGGGGTTCAAGACCAGCCTGGCCAGCATGGTGAAACTCCATCTCTACTAATAATACAAAATTAGCCGGGCTTGGTGGTGGGCGCCTGTAATCCCAGCTCCTCAGGAGGCTGAGGCAGGAGAATTGCTTGAACCCAGGAAGCCGAGGTTGCAGTGAGCTGAGATCATACCATTGTACTCCAGCCTGAGCGACAAGAGCAAAAATTTCGTCTCAAAAAAATAAAAAAATAAAAAAGGAGAAAAAAAAGAAGCAAAGGACCAAGAGAGAAATGACTCGACTTAAGGTTGGTAGAAAATTCCCCACGTCCCTGACTCACAGCTGCTGCTGTGTCACAGCCCAGGAGCTACCACAGCCTCTGCGCCCCCTCTCCTGTTTCCCAGTCAACCTGCATTCCTGTCTTCCTACTAGCCGGGAGCACGGCCCAGCGGCCCATCCTGACCTCCCGCCCATCCTGACCTCCCGAGCACCTGACTTCCCGCCTCGCCTGCGGTGAACACAACTCCTTCCCTAAGGATGTCCTGCCCTCCCTCCACCTCTGCACACCCATGCTCTCCCCTGCCTTTGAGAACGTGCCCCTGTGCACGAGAGAGCCTGTGGCCGTGACTGTGACCCTTCAGTGCCAGAATGGCTGCTGCTGTGACGTCAACACAAAGTGCGCCACAGCCCTGCCTTGTGCTTACTTGTATTTTGTCAGGGAAGCAGCCCTGCCTCCTGGGCCCACAGCCCTTTTCCCCAGGGCTTGCTACTCTGCTGTCATCGCCCAGGAGGACAAGGGACTGGTGCTGCCACTTCCTGAGCTACGAGCAGTAAGAATATTCAAATCTCTCCCACCCTGCCATCATGGTCTGGTAGCCAGGCTCCTCCCAGCACCCACAGCAGCTTCCCCTCCCCTGGAAGGACTGGCCCCATGGATGGTGCCTGGGCTCAGGATGGAGGGAAGGATAGGGTAGGGCAGACCCACGCTCCTGGGGCCCTCCCTCTAACACCCACCTAGGGGATGCCCAGGGCAGGGCTCTCTCCCTGCACTGGAAATGCTCGCTCCTTTCCTTGCTTCTTCCTGCATCTAAATTCTACCCATCCTTCAAAGCCCTGGTCTGGAGCCATCTCTGAGGTCCCAGTCAAGTTCAGTGACTATCTGTGCCAGGTACAGTGAAAACGAGAGATGCATAACCCAGGCTCACACACGCAGGAACACAGGGCCCTACAACAGGAGGCCTGCAGGGGGCGAGCGAGGGCGAGCATTGAAGGAGGTGGCCATGGACGGGGCTTTCATGATCCGCCCACCTCAGCCTCCCAAAGTGCTGGGATTAGAGGCATGAGCCACCATGATCCGCTGGGGACCAAATTTTCTGTCAGTCCAGTAGCTTTTAAGTCACCAAGGTGGGAATCCAGAGACCAGGGAACAACTTCTATGGAGCTGAAAATTAGTTCCATGGAGCATCACAACCAAGGAAGGCTGGACAGAACCCCAGCTCTTAGCAGCCACCTGAAGCCAACCTGGCAAAGTGAATCGGTCCGACTTTCTTGTTGATTTCAGGGATAAGAGCTAACAGAGGACAAAACAACTCTGTCTCCCCCCGCCCCTCTCCGCCTCCCCCCGCCCCTCTCCGCCTCCCCTGCCCCTCTCCGCCTCCCCCCGCTCTTCTCTGCCTCCCCCCGCCTGTCTCCCCCTGCCCCTCTCCATCTCCCCCTGCCCCTGTCTCCTCCCCTGCCTCTCTCTCTCCCCACTGTCCCTCTCTGTCTCCCCCTGCCCCTCTCTGTCTCCCCCTGCCCCTCTCTGTCTCCTCCCCTGCCTCTCTCTCTCCCCATTGTCCCTGTCTCCCCCTGCCTCTCTCCATCTCCCCCCTGCCCCTCTCTGTCTCCCCCCTGCCTCTCTCTCTCCCCATTGCCCCACTCTGTCTCCCCCCTGCCTCTCTGTCTCCCCATTGTCCCTCTCTCTCCCCATTGTCCCTCTCTCTCTCCCCATTGTCCCT
>CAUYQU010084729.1:0-22007 GCA_963574635.1 Cheracebus regulus | reverse complement strand
TTTTCACTCACTTTTAATCAATTCTCTTTGTCATTTTTTTTTTGTTTTTTAATTTTAAAATTTTATTGTTTTTTTTTTTTTTTTTTTTTTTTTTTTTTTTTTTTTTTTTTTTTTTTTTGAGAGGGATCCCGGCTTTGTTGTTCAGGATGAAGTGCAGAGGCATGATCTTGGCTCACTGCAACCTCCACCTCCTGGGTTCAAGCCATCTCCTGCCTCATCGTCCTGTGTAGCTGGGATTACAGGCGCACACCACCACACCTGGCTAATTTTTCTATTTTTAATAGAGAGGAGGTCTCACCATATTGACCAGGCTGGTCTTCTATTTTTAATAGAGAGGAGGTCTCACCATATTGACCAGGCTGATCACTGACCTTAAGTGATCTACCCGCCTCAGCCTCCCAAAGTGCTGGGATTACAGGCATGAGCCACTGTGCCCGGCCTAACGTATGTGCATATTTATAACAGAAGTTACTGTTTGGAAAGTGTTTTCAATGGCCATTAATTCTATAACAGAAACTACAAAAAATAGTGTGGCAGAGTAGTATGACAGAGAATGGGTTAATAACCATTTTCCTGCATTAAATACTTTGCAAGTTACCAGGCACTGTTCTAAGGCCTTTACATATATTACATCATTTGAATATCGTTATAACAACCCTGTGATATAGGGACTATTATTATTTTATAGGTAATGAAACTGGGGCTCAGAGAGGGTGTCTAACTTGCCCATGGCCACACAGTTACTTAGTGATGGAGCTGGGATTAAGCCTAGAAGTTGTACTCTACCTTGGTGTTTCTCAACAGGGGGTAGTTTGGTCCCCCAGTTGACACGTGGCAATGTTTGGAGACATTTGTGGTTGTCCTAACTAGGGGGAAAGAACTACTGGCATCTAGTGGGTAGGAACAGGATGGCCCCACAACAGAGAATGTTCTGGTCCCTAAGTGTCACTAGCGCCGAGGTTGAGAAACCCTGCTCTCGAACTCTTCACCTCTGTACTTAAAGCTTGAGAAACACCTTAAAGCTTGATACAAGGACTTGTCCTTTTAAGGAGGAAAACAAACTGTAACATGTGGTTACAGGTGGTCATGTTAGAAGAGAAGTGCATTCGTTTTCTGAGGCTGCTGTAACAAATTACACTAAATGTGGTAGCTTAAAACTATGAACATTTATTCTCTCCTAGTTCTGGAGGGTAGAAGTCCAAAACCAATATCACTGAGTTGAACCTGAGGTGCTGGCAGGGTCATGCTCTCTCTGGAGGCTCCGGGGGGACTCTGTTCCTTGCCCTTCCAGCTCTTGGTGGCTGCCAGCAATGGCACTTCTTGTCTGGTGGCCGCATCACTTCACTCCCTGCCTATGTCTTCACATCACCTTCTCCTGCATGTCCCTCTCTGTCCCCCTCCACTTCTTTCTCATTAGGATGCTTGTGAAACATTTAGGGCCCCCCTGAATGTTTTGAGGGGTAATTCTCTCAAAATTATTAATTTAACCACATCTACAGAGACCGTTTTTCAAAATAAGGTAACACTCACAGGTTCTAAGAATTAGGATGTGGATATCTTGTGGCTATCTACCATGAGTAGATACTATTATTTCCATTTTGCCATAAGGAAACTTCAAGTTATGTGCCCAAGGACAAATGCCTAACAAGTGGTAAAGGCTCTGTCCACCTCAGAAGCTTATTCTTTTTTCTTTATACAATGCCACCTACAAAGGCTGGAGAAAAGATCTGAAACCCGGCTGGGTGCAGTGGCTAACGCCTGTAATCCCAGCACTTTGGGAGGCTGAGGTGGATGGATAACCTGAGGTTGGGAGTTCGAGATCAGCCTGACCAACCTGGTATCTACTAAAATACCAAAAAAAAAAAAAAAGAAGAAGAAGAATTAAAATAGTAGGGCATGGTTTCACATGCCTGTAAACCCAGCTACTGAGGAGGCTGAGGCAGGAGAATTGCTTGAACCCAGGAGGCTGAGGTTGCAGTGAGCTGAGATTGCTCCAGCCTGGACAACAAGAGCAAAACTCTGTCTCAAAAGAAAAAAAAAAAAATCTGAAACCCAGCCTCTGACTAGGGCCTACTGCAAGAAAACTACAAATCCAGGAGTATTCTAAGCACTGTCTGTAAAAATCATGATGGCCACAAACTTTCATAATATGAGCATCTGAAGAATACAATCACCTGTAATCTTTGCATAGAACTGTCTAGAACCTTCTTTCTGAGTCTAAAGTAAAATGCAGCAAATTACAGCTATAAATGCACGTGCTTCTTCAGCATTTGTACTTTATTATGGACTAAAATCCCACACTTGCTGTGAGAGGAAGTTATTGCCAGTGGAGGGAAGGATATGGTGGGCCTGTGTGTCTGTGGGGGCTGGAGTTTCCATAATCCCAGAAATGTTTTGATGTTAAAAATATTGGGCATTCAGCTCTAAAAAGGAATAAAGCACTGACACATGTCACAATGCAGATGAACCTTAAAATATTACACTAAGTGAAAGAAGCCAGGCACAAAATGACACAGACCGTGTGATTCCTTTTATGTGAACTACCCAGAAAAGTTAAATCCACAGAAACAGAAAGCAGATTAGGGGTGGCCTCGGGCTACAGGGAGTAGGGAATGAGGAATGACTGCTTACTGAAGATGGGATTTCTTTGTGGAATGGTGAACGTAACTTGGAACTAGAGAGAGGTGGTGGTCACCTCCATTTTTTATAGTAAAATGGTTAATTTTATGTTCTATGAGTTCTACCTAAATAAATACCTAAATGAGGCCTCTATGCTAAGAAAACTCTGAGGTGGACAATCCATTTCCTTACCAATGTAGTGTTAAGCTATATTGTGGATCAAATTCTAGAGTAGTGGCTTCTAACTAAGATATTATGATTTTATATGATCCTGGACTGAATATGTCTTCTAGCATTCTACTTTTTGGATTATGACAAGGTGTAAAAAAATAGCAAATAATACAATTTTAAAACTCACTTCTAATTTTTTAACTAAAGTAATAAGTACTTACTATAAAAAAAAAGTTATATTATGCCAAAGTTTATAGTAAAGTAATATCTAGAATAAAAATTTTACCTCCCACTCTCCTAAAATGCCTGCTTGCATTTCTTTATAACAGAGCCAGATGAGATAATAAAATGAAAGTGCTGTGTTAACGCTGAAGCATATTTCAAATGCAAGGCATTATTAGCATAAATAATGATACTCATCAAAAAGACAGCATAAAGGAAAACACTGCCATGTTACAGCGTGCACTTTATAACGACATGGCAGTAATAACTAACCAACAAAACTGGTGGTCTGTTATTTTACAATCAACAGACAGTAATTAAGCAACAAACGTCAACTGCTGCAGTTTCGATTTGATAATAACCAGATAGGACACACCAGAAGAATGTGCACATACGAGATAAGCCTCCTCCTCCACCTGAAGTAAGTACGCCCAAGTTGTCGCCCAGGGAGTCTAGACTGCCTCCAGTGCCTTATGTGGAGTAAACCTTGTTAAAGAAGGAATGTGAAATTCTCTGACTTGTGGCCAGAGTTAGGATCATCTATGGAGAAGGCAGGGAAAGAATGAGAGGTAAGGTGACTGTCAAGCCTAGTTCAAGACCAACACCTTCCTTCAGAATCCAGCTTCTATTCTACCTAAGGAGCAAGACATTCTCACAGCCTATGAACCCCCAACTGTGTGGGCTGAGGGCAGGGATGGGTCTGGGGTATGGGGGTGGGGCGAGGCTATGACAACTTTGGGGATCTACTACCTATAAACATGCTGCTTTCATGGGCTGCATCTTGAAGAGAATTTCTCTTGCTGTGTACCATGCAAGACAGATTCTGGGCTGGGAACTAGTCTTTCCATTCTAGCTTGAGGCCAGGCTGCTGCTGCCTCGGTATGATCTGGAAGTGGTAAGCCATTGCTGCAAGGACAGAGGACAGCTGGACACGAAGGACTGCAGGAGAGGCAGAGAGAGGACAAGACCAGAAGAGAGATGGAAGTGCTGAGCTCTGAGCCATGCCTGCCATGAACCCCTTAGGTGATCTCATAGCTCATTTTTCCTTGGTGTGAGTATCTGTAAAATGGGGATACCTCTGCTCCGGTTGCCTCAAACTAAGTTCTTGTTAGAAGAGAGTGAGAGGAAAAGAATCAGAGGGACAAAAAGAGACAGAGAGAGGAGGGAATGGGTGAGGGGAGATGATAATGAACAGAAAAATATACCAAAAATTAAGCCTTGTCTCAGTACTCCCTAAACTCTGCGTATGCCATATAACTAAGAATCTGTATGTTACGAGTAAACACACTTTGGGAGGCCGAGGTCAGGGGACCGCTTGAGGCTAGAAGTTCAAGATCAGCCTGGTCAACATAGCAAAACCCAGTCTCTACTAAAAATACAAAAATTAGCCGGGCATGGTGACACATGTCTGTTGTCCGATACTCAGGAGGCTAAGGCACAAAAGCAGCTTGAACCTGGGAGATGGAGGTTGTAGTGAGCTGAGATAGCACCACTGCACTCCAGCATGGGCAACACAGCAAGACCCTATCTCAAAAACAAACAAACAAACAAACAAAAAAACAGTTAACACAAGAGAGACATTTGGGAAAGAATGGCTTAAACAAAGGTAACTCTTAAATTCATGCTTTATTTATTCAACATATACTTAGTGAGCACTGGTTAGGTTTCTATTACCGAATAAAACAGACATGGATTTTCCTTTATGGGGCTTACCATTTGATGTGAGAGAAGGACACTAAATAGCTTGAATAATTTATTTGGAAACATTATCATCTATAATATAAGATGTACTATGAGGGAAATAAAGAGAATTACAGTAGAAGAAAACAGAAAATTAGGGGAGATCTACTTAGGTGGGGTTTGAGCAAAGAAGTCTTTACTAAGGAAGGAATATTTAAGAATCCCAAAGGAAGAGAAGGAGCTGTCAACACAAAGCAGGAGCAGGCAGCAGAGAGGGAGTTTCCTGGCTGGAAGATTCAGGTGGAGCACAGGCCCTGGGGCAGGATGGAGGGCAGGAGAGGAAGAGGCTGGAGCAAAGTGGACAGGAGACCAGAGAGCCTTTTCTATGCTATCTGTCGTGTGCATCTCCAAGAGCTAAGGATAAGCCCTGCTTCCCGAAAAGGTATTACAGAATGTCAAAATGGGATGCGACAACCAAGCCACTAACATGGATGAGATACCAGATTCCAAAGTGAAATGCCAGACCTAGATACAGTTTTTCAAAGAACATAGCCCAAAACTTTTTTCACTGGTCTTAAATCTCTTACCTATGGTGAGGCTACAAGTAGGTGGGGCTCTTTGTTGGTGGCTAAAAGGAGAGAGTGAAGCAAGTAGACTGCAGTCTGGTCCTAGCCTAAAGGACTAAGCTTAGGCAGAGGTAAGAGTACCCTCTTCCTGCTTCTCTCCTTTCCAGCCTAGCGAGGGACTCAACAGGACTACCTGGAAAGTATGAGACTCTTATGATATAGAAGGCACTGCGACCTTGTTTGGGACTTTGGCCTAGGGAATCTGAAGAACTGGAGAGCTGGCTGGATGCTGACGGACAAGCCAAAAGAAACTAGACTTGCACTGGGAACAGCCTGTCCTCTTCCAGTTGGTGGGAACAAAGGAGGTGTACGTGTTTCCCATGGATCACACCATGAGCACATGTACAGGGCTATACACTAGGGTATTCCCAACAAGGGCCACCTGGGCAGCAATAGAATCCAGCAGACAGGAGTACGAATGGATTGGTGGGCTTTCTAGACTGTGGAAGGAGTCTGCGGTTAGGCTGAAGAGTGCAGCAGCCTCACCAAGGAAACTGGAAGAGGCCCCAAGAGACAAGGTGAGAAGGTATCTCTAAAGAACTCACAAAAGGGACCCCCAAGAGAAAGAATCCACTGTAAACACCCACAACACAAAGCGAGCTCTTCTATGATACCGCCTGCCAAGTAAAACGTTTCCTACACTCCTTCCTGTTCCCCACTCAGCCCTTAAACCCAGCCCAGAAGTCACAGCTACTGAGTAAGCAAGAGAAAAAGCCTCCAACCACAGCCTCTTCTCCCTGCAACAGGCCCTAGCCAGGGGAAGGAGAGCAGTTATACATATGAATGAAGTTGGAAGCTTTGACTATCCCATCATACTAGACATTTTAAGTATCTGGCAAATTAAATTGGGGCTTTTTTATTATATATGAGGAACCAGAATAGCCACGTGGTATGTTTTCATTGAAAAACAGGGGAAATGCTTTCCACTAAATAAATTTTAATGGAAGAGTGGGAGACTTGATGAAGTTGTTTTTTGATGGCCTCCCGTGAAACCTATTTGTTCAAACAGATTACACATAGAACCCCATTGTGCTAGCACATCTCACGGAAAATGTGCTTTCCAAAAATGAGGCCCAGCATGCCCCAGCTTGAGGATGAGGACCACTGTGGTTTGTGGGTTCACCTTGTAACATTGTCCACTCTTGGCCAGGCCATGCAGAGCCTTCAGTAACTATAGCAACTGAGGCTATGGACCTCCTGCCTATATCAGTGATTCTCGTTGTTACACCTTCCTCCTTTTTCAGGAAGACAAATATGTTTCAGGAAGGAATCCCTATCACCAGGAATCGCCACCAAGCTCAGCTCTGATCCTCCTGAAACAAACTCTGACTAAGTTTCCAATGTTGTGCCTTCTGAGTCTTCTTCTTAGATGTCACCCTAACAGAATTCCCAGCACACTTATCTGGCACCCAGCTGAGAAGACCAGAGTCTCAACCCATACTCAGCAGGAAACTCAAGGAATATCAGTGGAAGGACAAGGTCCTCTTTAACTCCACCCATTCAATCTCCCATTGTCTTATGTGTCATGAAAAGCAAATCTTAACATGCAGGGCAGTAAAACATGACATGGAACTCATCTTCAATAAACTGGCACTTTGGTTAAACAAATGTGGAAAAGTCAACAGCCACATCATCCTTCAATGCCAGGGAGTTTTAGTAAATCAACATACACTGACCAAGTCTTTCTGATATTGGAAATACTGCTTACCAAATCTACACCATCTGAAAGGGATTTCTTCTTACTCATATGTACAGTTCTTATGAAAGCTCATTCAAAACTGACATTAAAAGACATTTTAGGCCAAGTCTGGCTCACGCCTGTAATCCCAACAGTTCAGGGGGCTGAGGTAGGATGTTTGAGCCCAGGAGTTTGAAACCAGCCTGGGCAACGCAGTGAAACCCCAACTTTACACTAAAATAAAAACTTTAAAAAATAGCCAGGCATAGTGGCATGCAAACGTAGTCCCAGCTACTCGGGAGACTGAGGCTGGAGGATTGCTTGAGCCTGGAAGGTTGAGGCTGCAATGAGCTATATTTGCACCACTCTAGCCTGGGCAACAGGGCAACAACCCTATTTCAAAAATTAAAAAAAAAAAAAAAAAAAAAAAAGGAAGAAGCTTTGGCATTTGGGCTCTTTTTCAAATGAACAGCAGATGATCTGAAGGTTTCTGGGCCTGCTCCCCACTAGGTTCTGAGCTCCTTGAAGGCAGGGACTATGTCTCACCTACTTTCATACCCTCCTGGGGCCTAGAACAAAATCTGTACAAAAGAGGGTTCATTCAAAGTCTGATAGCTGATGAGTGAGTGAACAAATGAACATGCTGGCTCCTATTTTAAGTGAGATTTGTGTGAATACTATAATTAAATCTGTTTTTAAAAAGAGAGAGACCTGTTAGCCATCATTGTTGACCACTCTATTTCAGACCATATTGAGTATGTTTGTTTGAATCTTGCAGTCAGTTTTTTGGTGTCACATTTTCCTGGGGCACCTCTTTCTATAGGCCCCTGAGGCCACCCATATCAGCTGCTCATTCACATCACTCAGAAACAGCAAAGATCCAGCACGGTATTGGGCTCCATCAAAGGGAATCAACGGGTCTCTAAAAGGGAATAATACTGCTTTAAGATAGGTATTTTCAAAAGAATTACTTTTCACCTCTCTCCTAGAAGGACCTTTGCAGCTGAAGCAGAAAGAGAAAAGACCCTCAAACCCAACACTGAGAGATATAAGGCACCAGAGAAAGGTCACAGGACTGGGGTTGGATGGCTCTGCAGTCACGTCCCAGCTCTGCTGGGCCTCAGATTCCTCATCTGTAAAATGGAGATAATAAAGCCTACCTCAAAGAATAATGCTGAAGAGGGGAACAAGTGAATGTATGAAGGCTCTTATTATAGCCCTTGACACATAGTAAGGGCTCAAATGGCAGTGAGTTTTATTATTATTATCTAAATATAACACAATTACATATACCTACCTGTATATTTAAAGATAATTTTGTGTCTGAGTGGTCCACAACTCTCAAAGGAGCTGAGTTCCAAAACTCAGCTGTTTAGAAAGTGGAATGTACTTTCCCATGGAAACAATGCTACAAATCCTAGAACTTTAGAATCAGAAAATAGTTGACCTTACAGTACATGTAGTGATGTAGTAAAATTTCCCACTAAATGTAGGATTGCTTAATATAGTCTCTCTGGTGTTTAAATTCCAAGCAAGGCCACCAAAACCAATATAACTCATATTGTCATTGAAACCAAATAGAAGCAAACAAATAATAGTGGAAAATAATTTTTAAATGTTCAGTAATATTTCAGCTTCACATGTTCAGTAATATTTAAATGTTTAAATGTTCAGTAATATTTCACCTTCTAATCTAACCTTAGCTAAGATTTCCTTCCAATGCTGAACTCATATGGAAGTGAGGCAAAGTAAATTTCTCAGGAGTAGGGCCATGATAACCTACCCTGCTTCTCCCCATCCCCAACAACTGCCGCCCAAATCTTCCAATTAGTAATATGTGATAAGGACTCTATCAGCAGCATGAACAAAATGCAGCAGACCCATGGAGGAGAAAGTGATAACTGGGGTGCTAGGGAGGGTGAAGAGAAATGCCAAAGAGAGGAAGAGGTGGGGTAGAGGAGGGAGGAAGAGAACAGAAAGAAAAGGCTTGGTTACCAAGTTTCCCTTCTTTAACCCTTTTCTCAGAGTCAGCCCCATCTCATCTGGTTGTGCACAAGCAAAACTATTTCTGGAGGTCATTCCCCAATGGACCGGTGGGCTTTCGAGACAACTGGAGAAACTGTTATGTCACAGGCTAATGTCATTTTTTAGGGGTCATCCCTCATCCTCCTCCTTGAACCCTGGCCATGGCAGTCTCTACCCATGCAGTGACAGCAAGAAGGCAGAGTGCTCTGGTTTATTCCTACTGCTTGTTCTCTGGAATGGAATCAACTCACTGCACTTACAGTATGTTCACAAGCCGAGTGTGCTTAGTTTGGAGAATGCCTATAACATTGTCTTCAATATGGAAAATTCCAAAGAAACTGCAGAAGTGACCAAGGAAATCTAGTTTTGGATGAAAACTCTAAGTCCTACTTAGATTACACGGGATAATGTTAAGTGAAACAAAACTAATTTTATGAAAGACGTGTCCCAGGAAAGTGATTCCAATTTTTGAAACTTATGTACACACATTGTTTTAGGCATTCTTAGATATATCTGCTCAGAAAAAAAGGAAGCTAATACTCCAGAATATGAACAATGATTTTATCTGTGTTAGGGAATGAAAGAGCATATAGTTTTTTTCTTCATAATTTTCTGCATTTTCTAAGTTTGGTTAAATGGGCAAGTAATTATATAAAAGTGGGTAAAATGGCATTTAGAAATACTAATTTGAGATTTTAAAGCTAAAGGAGTCCTTAGAAATGACCTGATCTAAAACTTACCCCAATCTGTTTAAGGTTTGTAGGTAAAACACCTCCGGCACACCTAGTGGCTTCTGAGCCTGAAGTCTTACAACTCGAGGATAATTAGCTACACCATGTCTTGAACTCAGATCTTGTGACATTTATGGTCTGTGCCACTCCCACAATATCACGTTGCCTAGAGTCAGAGACTAATAAACTTCATAAGGAAATACACTATGAGGAAGGCGCAAGCCTTAACTGTGCACACCTACATTTCTCACTAAATAAATATTTGCCTTAGAAGAATATCATAATTTTATGACATGCAAACAATTCAGTTGCTAAAGGAGCGCCAGTGATTTCAACAGAGCTACTGAACCAGAGTCCTAGTTAGGAAGTTTGAACTCCTGCATTGCATAGAAGCCCACTTTCAGAGAGCTGCATGATAAAAATATATTAAAAGGCACCTTTGTCCATATGCTAGCTATCTGTGATTATAGAGAAGACACAGGTTATTTCTGTCTCCTACCGTTGTGAACTATACATGTAACAGCCACTTAACTTCCAATTCATTGTATCATACTGTATTAGAACTACTTAACCTTTAGTCAGCCCAAAAACATGTATAGAAATCAGATAAACTAAAAGCCCTTTCTGAAAGTATCCATGTCCTAAAGGCTTTAAGTACTTCTATTTATAAATATAAAGCCTTGTTAGGAGCTATGTAACATCTAAGTCTCATCAAAAGATCTGCCCCAAGATCTTCCATTTCTTCAGGGAGAAAATTCAGACATTCGATACAAACACATGTATAGCAGAACCTTGAGCCACACAGAAGTAGCTTCCTGTTTTGCTCCATTTATCTTACTGGTAGGGATTGGAAAATCTTTCTAAGTAAAGGGTGAGGTGTTGGCCTACCAAGGACATAGTAGCAGGGAAGGACTGGCAACAGGTTTGGTAAAGTCAAAGAACTGTTTTTCAGATAAGCAAAGAGACTCTACACCTGGTCACAGCCACTGTGGATAGCTTGTTTTCTGCCCAACGTGCTAACCAGGAGCATAATACAAGACCCCAGGATGTACCTTTGCTGGCAGAGAGCGTGCAGGAGTCTGTTGAACCCATCATTCTCTTGGGTTCAACAGTAATAAGCCTAGGCTGAAAACCTGAAATTAGCTGTACAGGTCACATGAGCTTAGGGCAAAGCCTCAAGCATGCATTGGCACAGCAGAGCAGAGAGTGCCTGAAATGAGCACTGAAAGCATGAAAATGCTGCCTGGGGAGAATTCTCAATGGAAGGAGCTAAAGAAGTGCAGGAAACAGTAGGCTGAGAAGTATTGCAATCTGAGATATCACAGGCTGCAAAATATTCCTCCAACCAAAATTATACTGGTATTAAGGGAAGCCCTAAGAAGGAGGCTGAAGTTTATATGTTTAAATATAAATGCTGACTTCTTAAATATTTTAAAGTTTTTTTTTTATTTTGAGAAAGGAGTCTCGCTCTGTCTCCAGGCTGTAGTGCAGTGGTGCGATCTCAGCTCACTGAAACCTCGGTCTCCTGGGTTCAAGCGATTATCGTGCCTCAGCCTCCCAACTAGCTGGGACTACAGGTGCATGCTACCACACCCAGCTAATTTTTGTATTTTTAGCAGAGATGGGGTTTCACCATTTTGGCCAGGATGGTCTCAAACTCCAGACCTCGTGATCCACCTACCTCAGGCTCCCAAAGTGCTGGGATTACAGGCGTGAGCCACCACGCCCAGCCAAATATTTTAGTTTTAAGGAAAGAATATAATAGGCTAAAGTGGCCTCTTGTCTTTGTCAGTCAAAATAAAGTACCCAAAATGGGTCAAGAAGTATACTACCATATCGCTCAAAGACCTTCAACTCTGAGAGCTTAATCTAAGTATATAGACAAAATAAGCCAAAGGTTAGATTGTACGAAGATGTACAAATGTTGTATCTTATAAAAGCAGAAAATAAAAAGAGTTGATGATATTTGAGGAGTGATAAGGGGAAAATCAGATGAAGCAAGAGTAAATTGAGGCACATGAAATAGCTTCAACTCCTTCACAAATGATAACATGAAGATATGAAATAGGAAAATAAAACATGAAGTTTAGAAATTCAAAATTAAATGGTCATAAAGATTACAATGGAACCAAAATAGTGGTGATGGGGAGGAAGCTAGAGAAACAGTCGATGATCAGATGCTGATGGGGCCAGGATTGTTCAGGGTAGGCTGATGGAGAATGGAGAAACTGAAGGCTGGACCCCATGATAAAGCCATGGAGAACTCTTTGGGCTGGTGAAGAAGAGGCTATAGGCTTGTCCAGAAATATCAAGGCATGGGCCTGAGCCCAAAGGGGGGAAAAAAAAATGTTAGCCTTCCTGAGATCAAAGTGGGCTCAAGTACACTGTTTGAAACTTGCATTGAAGCGTTGAAAATGTGGATGGTTTAATATGATCCTGAAAAAGGGTGATCTGAAGGAACTTGCAGATTAAAAGAAAAGGAACCCCTTCTCAGAGAGGGCCTGAAATGGTCTGTTTAAGCTAGAAATATCTGGAAGAGTCCATTAAAAAGTCTAGAAATTTGGCCAAACTCGCCAAGGGACATGAGAATGAAGTTGTACTGCCTGATACCACATGAGAGTGGGAATGGAGCAACGTGATTAACTTCACCCCACCCCTTGCCATCCCCAGCTTTCAGATAAGAATACGCATCCCAAGAAAGGTGATGCCAACTGCTGGCTGAAGATGACAACTAGTTTATGGTGGTGACAGAAACAGCACTCACATCTTTTCCTCTCAGTCCAGCAATTCTTTATTATAGCATACACTCACAGCAACCATACGTAGGTGGACCCAGCATTCCCCTACCACACACAAATTAACCTTAAAAGTCATTTTCACTACACAAGTACTATTGTTTTTATTTCTAATTGGTGAAATTCAAGAAGGCCAAAAATAAAGAAAATCAACTGTTGTTTCAATTCTAAATACAACCTCAATTTTAGAAGTTCCCATTATTTCTGTTAAATGTATCTAGTTGGTGTTGGCCTATTTTCATAGATTATGAAGATTTATTCTACACATTTATGTCATCAGCCATATAAATGTGAATTTTTATGATTTCTAACAAATTTCTGAGGATTCTTCTTCTGTTTGGGGCCAAGAAAAACCCTAAATACCTGCAACTGGAAACCACTTTCCAGGTCGAGGAACACTCAGTCATTACCTGTGTTATGGCATATGAATAGAATCAGCTATGAATTTATTGCATTATTCTGTCAGGCTCCAACATCTCTCTATTATGTGCTTAAGGAGATCTGTGAGAGATATTTGTCAAACGCTTTGATGTCTTTGGCATTAAAGCCCCTTTATAAAAGAAAATGTGATAATTGGTCACTACACATTAGTAGATTTATGCTGGTTCCTAAGGATCAATACAATCTCTTTTCTGGACTCCTAAATAATTTATATGATAATCGTTCAGAAATTTTGCAAGGGTGCATTTCATACATTGAAAGTGTTAGGAATTCAACTATGTCAAAAGCTATACAGAACAACAATTGCATATCTCTGATCTTCTAGAATCTCTGCCACTCTCCAAGTTCACTCAACTATCACTGGAAATGGCTCAGAGATGATATCTGCTGACTCCTTCAACCCTGCTAACCCTGAGATACAATCCAGTTTGCCCTAGAGATGCAAATGCATTCAGATTACCTGGATTTTCTTTCATTGTCATCCAAATCCCTTTTAGTAACATCCTTTTCATTTCGGAAATCATTTCCTTTGATGGAGAATTGAACGCAACATAGTGTGCATACGTCGTCTACTCATGCAGCCTTATGCCCTTACTTAAGCAATAGTCTAATCCTGTCTCCATTCTTCTAGCTCCAGATACAACTAAAAAGCAAAATAAACATAACACTATTCTCAAAATGCAAAGACAAATGGCCCCACACATGCTCCAAAAAGATTTAACCTAGCCAGAAAGGAAATAAAATACACCAATAAAATGTCATTTTGTAACAAACTGAAAACAAATCTGGAAGTGACAGAAAGCCAACCTGGTGAGGTTGTAGGGAAATGGACATCTTTCTTTATTTACCAATAATTTAACTGTATTTGGAGAGCAAATACATAAGATGTTCCTGTTCTTTGTTCCAGGGAACCTAAACTTGGATATTTATCTTAAGAGACACAATCTGAAAGAAAAGAAGGTCAAAGTATACAAATATAGGAAATATAGGAATGTCAAAATGGCCCCAAACTGGATGCCTTCTAAGTATCCAACAATGGAAATGGTTAAGTAGACTATAATACATCAGCTGTGGTAGGCTGAATAATGGCCCCAAAGATGTCCACATCCTAATCCCCAGAACTTGTTAATATACACTTTACATGGTAAAAGGAATCTTCCAGATGTGATTAAATTAAGTATCTCAAAAAAGGGGGATTATTCTGGATTATTCAAATGGACTCAATGTAATCACAAAAGTGTATAGAAGAGGGAGATGGCGGGTCAGAATAGATGTGGTGACTGAAGCGGAGACAGAGGGGTAGGTGAAGTCTGAAGATGCTGCTGGCTTTAAAGATGGAGCAAGGGGCCATGAGTCAAGGAGTGAGAGTAGATTCTAGAAGCTGGAAGAAGCAAGGAAATGGATTCTCTTCTAGAGCCTCTAGAAGGAGTACAGCTCTGCCAATACCTTGATTTTAGGACTCTGACCTCCAGAACTGTGAGATAATAAATTTGTATCTTTTTAAGCCATTCCATTTGTGGTAAGCTTTTACAGCAGCAGGAGACTAATACACAAACGATTATGCAGCCACTGAATGTTATAAACCTGAAGACTACAGAACAACAGAAGAAAAATGTTAAAACATACAGCTGGCAAAACTGTATGGACACAATTACTACTTGTGAAGTATACATACAAATAGATCAAGTTTAATAGATTAAGATTAAAATATACTAGTAGAGTAGAAGACTTTTTAATTGGTCTTTCTACTTCTACAACATTCAGAGTATCCAGAGTGGCCCTTTTCAAATATGAAATCAGATCAGCCTATTCCTCTACTCAAAAGCCTCCAATGGCTCCTGTCTCCTCAAAGAAAAAGACCAAGTCCTCACAAGGACCTCCATGGCCCAACTCCACAGCAGTGCATAGCTCCCACGACAGCCACTCACACGTGCTTTCTGTGATTACATCCAGGAGTGCGTAGTACATCACCTGCCCAGACGTGTGTTTATCCTCACTCACTCTATCTCACTGCCTGGCTGGCCCCACTCCAGGCTCATGGACCAACCTGCTATATCTGGAGTGTTCCAAGCCACTCCTCCTTCAGGCTTTTGTACTGTCTGTTCCCTCTGCCTGAAATACTATTTCTAGTGGTATGTGCATGGTTCATTCCCTTACTTCCTCCTTGTCTCTGCTCAAATGCCCCCTTATCAATGGGACTTTCCTCAACTGCTGTATATAAATAACAGTCCCATCACCCCACCTCAGAATCCCCCACCCCCTTATCCTGCTTTACCTTTCTCCATAGCATGTATTATTGTCTATTTGTGGCTGGGTGCGATGGCTCATGCCTATAATCCCAGCACTTTGGGAGGCTAAGGCAGGTGGATTGCTTGAGGTCAGGAGATCGAGACCAGCCTGGCTAACGTGGTTAAATCCCATTTCTACTAAAAATACAAAAAATCAGCTAGGCATGGTAGTGCATGCCTGTAATCCCAGCTACTTGGGAGGCTGGGGCATGAGAATAGCTTGACCTGCGAGGTGGAGGTTGCAGTGAGCTGAGATGACACCACTGCACTCCAACCTGGGCACAGAACAAGACTCAGTCTAAAAAAAAACAAACAAACAAAAACTCACAAATAAATAAAATAAAAAATATCTGTTACTCGCAGCCCTGAATTAGAATATAAACTCCAAGAATACACAGATTTTGGTAGCTCCAAAATTTACCACTGGTGTATCCCCAGAGTCTAAATGAGTTCACATAATGGGCATTAAAATTCACCACAGTAGGCCAGGCACGGTGGCTCACATCTGCAATCCCAGAACTTTGGGAGGCCAAGGTGGGCAGATCACTTGAGGTCAGGAGTTTGAGATCAGCCTGGCTAACATGGTGAAACCCTGTCTCTACTAAAAATACAAAAATTAGCTGGGCATGGTGGTGGGTGCCTATGATCCCAGCTACTTGGAGGCTAAGGTAGGGGAATTGCCTGAACTCGGGAGGCGGAGGTTGCAGTGAGCTAAAATTATGCCACTGCACTCCAGCTGGGCAACAGAGCAAGACTTCATCTTATTAAAACAAACAAACAAACAAACAAAAACCTCTAGTCTAATGATGAGAAAACGTGAGCCAATTCCCAAGTGAGGGACTTTCTAACAAAACACCTGACAGTAATTCTCAAAACTGTCAAGGTCATCAAAACCAAGGAAAATCTGTGAAACTGTTACAACCAAAAGGAGCCTAAGTAGACATGACAACTCTGATGACAAATATAATGTGGTATTCCAGATGGGATCCTGGAACAACAACGACCACCCCCCAAAAAAAGGACATTAAAGGAAAACAGCAAACCTGAATAAAGTATTATCAGTACTATATCAAAATCAGTTGATGAATTGTGGTAAATGTACCTACTAAATTGTGACAAATGTACCTACCACACAGTGGGCAAGTGAAAATTCATTGAGTAAATGAATGATGACCAGAGATGACTTCAGAGAAGTGACAACAGCATGCATTTTAACACAGCTGGTTTATAGGTGAACCAAATGGTTTCATTTAGTAGCGTCATAAAACTGTTTTAACAAACCAGCAGCTAAGTAACTTGGTGATATTTTTAGAAACTTAGCTCAATCATAAGTCCTTTCTTCATCTTCTGTGCATGTCTTTTTAAATACAAATTAACCATAAAGTGTCCTCTGAAGCCACACAGTTTCCTTTAGATTCTGTCTCCCCATATTGCTCGTCAAGCTTCACCATATTTGTGCAATCAGGATTTCACTTTCCAGAAACTCTCTTCCCTTCTGAATTACATATCCGTAAAAAGCTGTGAGATCTGATTTATTTTCATTAAATGTTTTTAAATCTGCTCTCCTAAAGCCCTGGTAATGTCTTTGACCAGAGTTCTGTCCTTCACAGTTACACATTCCAAGAGATATGAGACAGGAAATATACCAAATGAGCTAAGAGCATCTTGTAGTGCCAGAAAGTAAGAAGGTGCTAAAAAGCAAGCCAGCAAGCAAACAAAGCCCCAGAATGACAAGGGTATGTCAAGGGTTACAGGAGCCAACTGCAAGAGGAGGCAAAAAAGGACCTAAAGCTGGAACAACATGAGCAATGAAATGAAGCAGTATTTGTATTATAACTCAAAGCATAAAATACATGAGTCCTTAATGACATAAATGATTGAATGAGTAAATAAATGGGAAGAATAAATTTTTCATGCAGAATAACTGCACATAATTTTGATAGATACTCCACCCTAAAGGATACTCCACTCCTATGTGTGCTGGAAAGAGTGACCTGCTTCCAAAGGCTACTGTATAAAAAGAGAAGAGAATAAAAAGAACAACTTTACAGTGGAGAAACCTGACAAATATTACTTCAGCCAGATGATTAAGATCAGCATCAACAGTGATCAGTCATATTAATAGTATTATCTTTGATATGATGTGATGTGATGTGATAGTATTACCTTTGATATGATGTCCCCCAAGCAATCCAGTGTACATTACTCCAGTCTAATGATGAGAAAAACATGAGACAAATCCCAAGCAAGAGACTTTCTAACAAAACACCTGACAGTAATTCTCAAAACTGTCAAGGTAATCAAAACCAAGGAAAATCTGTGAAACTGTCACAGCCAAGAAGAGCCTAAATAGACCTGACAACTCTGATGATAAATATAATAATGTGGTATTCCAGATGGGATCCTGGAACAACCACCACCACCAAAAAAAAAAAAAAAAGGGACATTAAAGGAAAACAGCAAATCTGAATAAAGTATTAACAGTACTATAAGATAAAGACAGGGGAAACTGGTGTGAGGGTATGTGATAATTCTCTCAATACATTTGTAATAGTTCTGTACATGTTCTCACATAAAAAGTTTGTTTAAAAAAAAAGAACTTCTATGAGATCAGGACCACTGTCATCAAAGACTCCTCCATATTCCACACCATGAAATCATTCTTCCTTACTGGTCGGTGTTAAAACCAATATAGCAATTTATTTGTTGTATTCTGAAAAATGTCAAATATAGGCCAAAGGTACTGGGTTTCTTTTTCAGTCCAATTGCTCAGCCAGCAGAAGCTGAGATGATCACCTCCTACTGCCTTTTCCAGTTTTGCCGTTGGTATAGTATCAACAGATCAACCTTAGCCTCCATCTGTTTGGCTGGTAGAAGGTTCTCACAACAATTAAACTGATGGGCTGCTTTTATTTTTCTTTTAACCTCACCGAATACTCTGCAGAATAGTTCTTCCAACAGACTGTGGATTGATATATAGATAAGCATGTCCTTCCTTCCTTATCAATCCTGTTTCTCTCTGTTCTATAGACTGGAGGGACATTCTTATCCTTGTGAGTTTTGAGACCATTTGAGCAAAAAGTCATGGGAGCAGGTAGCAGTCATCATATTAAAGGAAAATAAGTAGAGATAAAAAGGAAGAGGATCTTCTATATCCAGTCCATTTTATACATTCTGGATCCATTTGCCTGCCACCAGCAGTCCTCACTGGTCAACCACTCAACCAAGCAGTAGAGATATGTTGGATGTGGCTTTGGGTCTTTGTTCTTGTGGTCCTTCCCTCCCATTTAAGACATCTTTTCCTTTCTATTTCTTCTAGCTTTATTAATTCAGTGTGCCTCCTACATAGGAGTGATCTTTCCCTTCTCTGAACTCTAATAAAACCTCCTCACTTTGAGTTCCTAGGCAGTTGGTTGTGTCTCACATGCATATTTCCTTAACAACACTATAGTAAACTATTTAATGGAGTGAACTTCATCTACTTTTCTGTATGTACTTTGTGCCTTGATCAATCAAATTGTCCAATAAATATTAGCAAGTATTTGAGTTCTTATCATTGAGTTTTTATGATAAGTCAATGAGGTAGGAACATAATTACCCCCATTTTATAGCTGAAAACACTGAAGAATAAAGTAGCTAAGTGATTTTCGTGGGGTTGCATGGAAATTGCAGAGTCAGAATTTGAGCCCAAATTCAAGCTCTTAATCACCACAATACATTCTACTGCCTCTTAATAAATATACTAGTTAAATGATCCCTTTGAGTGTAAGTATTTCAATAAATGGGGATCTCAAAAGAAAAGAGAAAAACCCTTGGTCTATGACCTCAAACTGACTGAGAAAATTTTTATTCAATTGTTGTCCCCCAAATCTAAATGTCACACAGAGTCTGTGCATAGTATAGACAATAGGATTCAAGAGAAAAAGCAATTTAAAAAATTATTTGGGAAGCACTGCGATAGCCCTCATTCTTCACACTGCTTCACATATCAACCAGTTAGACTGATAGACACAAAATGAAAAAACAGAGAAAAACAAAATAGGAGGAGATCCAAGATGGCTGATTGGGAGCAGCTCAGGATTGCAGCTCCCAGTGAAAGTGTGGAGGGTGAGTGGATGCTGCATTTCCAGACAGATTTTTATTGCCCACAGACCAGGAGATTCCCAGGCAGAGGTCGCCAGGGTGGCTGTTTTGGCCGGCAGGTTGTTTTGGCCGGCGCTGTGGTTCTCTGCACAAAATACATGGGTCCAGGTGCTGCTTTAGCTGGCAATTGGAGCTCCTGGAATAGACAGTCACCCATTCAACTGATTAAAAAAAGGGGACAGGTGGGCGTGGTGGCTCATGCCTGTAATCCTAGCACTTTGGGAGGCCGAGGTGGGTGGATCACCTGAGGTCAGGAGTTCAAGACCAGCCTGACCAACATGGTGAAACCCCATCTTTTTTTTTTTTTTTTTTTAAAAAAAGGACTGAAACAGGGAGCCAGGCCAGGAGACTCCCTGGCAAAAAAGCACCACGAATCTCAGTGCAGCTGTTTCAGCCAGCGCAGTGGGTCGCTGCATGGGAAATCGCACAGATCCTGGCGCCTTTTCAACAGGCGACTGGAACACCTGGGACACAGAGTCGCCCATTCAACTCAAAAAAAAAAAAAGGGCTCTGAGGCAGGGAGCCAGGTGATCAGGCTTGGCTGGTCCCATCCCCACAAAAAAACAGCAATCTGAAATGCTTCTGGATAGAGATTCACAGCAAGCGCAGCTAAACCTGGGACGGTCCAGCTCTGTGGGGGAGGGGTGTCCGCCATTACCAAGGCAGTCCACCACTACAGAGGTAGTCCACCATTGCCGAGGCAGCCCACCATTACAGAGAGAGTCTGCCATTATAGAGGTGGTCCGCCATTGCCGAGGCAGTTCTAAGTATACCCGTATAAACAGGACTGCAGGGAAGTTCACATGGCAGCTGGGTGGAGCCCACAGCTGCTCAACAAAGCCTCTGCAGGCAGACTGTGACTAGGCTGCCTCCTCGCTGGGCAGGGCAGCCCTGACAAAAGGCAGCATCACAACAGAAACTCATAAATAAAGCCCTAAATCCCAGGGACAGAGCACCTGGGGAAGAAAAAAGGTGGGGAGGGTTATGAGTTCTGTCGCAGCAGACTTAAATGTACCTGCCCAGCAGCTCTGAATGAACAACGGAGCTCACAGCTCAGCATGTGAGTTCCTATAAAGGACAGACTGTCTCCTCAAGCAGCTCCCTGACCCCCATATATCCAAAGAGTCACCTCATAAAGGAGAGCTCAGACTGACATCTGGCAGGTATCCTTCCGGGACAAAGATAGCAGAAGAAGAAACTGGCAGCAACCCTTACTGTTCTGCAGCTGCTGCAGGTGATCCCCAGGCAAGCAGGGCCAGGAATGGACCTCAGCAGTCCTATAGCAGAGGGGCCTGAATGTTAGAAGGAAAACTAAGAAACAAAGAAATAACTTCATCATCAACAAACTTCATCAATCAGCATCCACTCAGAGACCCAATCTGAAAGTCAACAACTACAAAGACAACAGGTGGATAAATCCACAAAGATGGGCAGAAACCAGCGCAAAAAGGATGAAAACACCTGAAACCAGAATGCCTCTCCTCCTACAAGGGATCACAACTCCTTACCAGCAAGGGAACAAGGCTGGATGGAGACTGAGTATGAAGAATTGACAGAATCAGGCTTCAGAAGGTGGGTAATAAGAAACTTCTGTGAGCTAAAAGAACATGTTCTAACCCAATGCAAAGAAACTAAGAACCTTGAAAAAAAGATTTGACGCAATGCTAACGAGAATAAACAACATAGAGAGGAATATAAGTGAACTGATGGAGCTGAAAAATACAACACGAGAACTTTGTGAAGCATGCACAAGTTTCAAAAGCCGAATTGACCAAGCACAAGAAAGGATATCAGAGGTCGAAGATCAACTTAATGAAATAAAATGAGAAGGCAAGATTAGAGAATAAAGGGTAACAAGGAATTAACAAAGTATTTAAGAAATATGGGACTACATGAAAAGACCTAATCTACGTTTGATAGGTGTACCTGAATGTGATGGAGAGAATGAATCCAAGCTGGAAAATACTCTTCAGGATATTATCCTGAAAACTTCCCCAACCTGGCAAGGAAGGCCAATATTCAAGTCCAGGAAATACAGAGAACACCACAAAGATATTCCTCAAGAAGAGCAACTCCAAGGCACATAATCGTCAGATTCACCAGGGTTGAAATTAAGGAGAAAATACGAAGGGCAGCCAGAGAGAAAGGTCGGGTTACCCACAAAGGGAAGCCCATCAGACTCACAACAGATCTCTCAGCAGAAACCCTACAAGCCAGAAGAGAGTGGGGGCCAATATTCAACATCCTTAAAGAAAAGAACTTTCAACCCAGAATTTCATATCCAGCCAAACAAAGCTTCATAAGTGAAGGAAAAATAAAATCCTTCATGAACAAGCAAGTACTCAGAGATTTCATCACCACCAGGCCTGCTTTACAAGAGCTCCTGAAAGAGGCACTAAACATAGAAAGAAACAACCAGTATCAGCCACTCCAAAAACATACCAAATGGTAAACAGCATGGACACAATGAAGAAACTGCATTAACTAACAGGCAAAACAGCCAGCTAGCATCAAAATGGCAGGATCAAATTCACACATAACAATATTAACCCTAAATATAAATGGGCTAAATGCCCAAATCAAAAGAC
>CAUYQU010084728.1:0-20517 GCA_963574635.1 Cheracebus regulus | reverse complement strand
GCAGTGGCTCACGCCTGTAATCCTAGCACTTTGGGAGGCCAAGGTGGGTGGATTACCTGAGGTCAGGAGTTCAAGACCAGCCTGGCCATCATGGTGAAAACCCATGTAAAAAAAAAAAAATAGACTTCAAAATTGTATTTCAAACATAGCAAATATATTTCTCCATGCCTTTCCAGATTAACTATGTGTATTTCTTGTTCTTATCATTCTTCTTTAAGCTAACTTATTATCTGACTCATTAATGAGTTGAGCAATAATCACTGACATGTGTTCATTCTATATTTGTATGAAAGCCATGCTTTTAAAACTTATATACTTTTAAAATTATACTTTGAAACTTCTTAACAGCTTCTCTGATTTCTCTCTTCTAATTCAACCTACATACTGCTGTCAGTGTGGTCTTCCTAAAATATCACTTATGTCACTAACTCCATTTCTTGCTGAAACCTCCTATCAACAAGATAAATTTCCAAAAGTCATCAGCCTAATATTCACTGTCCTTGACTATCGGGCTTCAAGCACCTTCTGAATCTTATGTTCTACACAAATTTCTTTAGGCCAAGCAAAACTATTGTACTTATTTTATTTTACCAGTTTATCATATTAAAATTGTTTTAAAATCTCATCTGAATGGCTTTCTCTGTTCTTTTTCTTTCTTGGAATTTCTGTTCCTTTAGATCAGCTCATTTTATCTCAGCCAGTAGCCCCCAGTGGAAAGTGGGTGCCTGAACACTTATAGCATTTAATGCAACATAAAGCTATATTATGGTATAATAAAGAGTATACCTGGTCTTTGTCTCAGTTTTTGGCACAGAGCTTCAAAAATTGTTGGAACTTCCAAAGTGACAGAAATATCTTTGTAATACTAAGGGGATGACTCATTTTGGGCCACTAGCCTCAAGATGGTGACTGGTCATCAGAAAGATCAACCATGTGCTTAGAGGATTAGATGGCTGGGACTTTGAGCCAGGCTGACCTGATTGAGTTTAATCACATGGTCAATGATTTAATGAATCATGCCTACATAATAAATCTCCAATAAAAACTCTGAATACAGGCTGGGCACGGTGGCTCACGCCTGTAATCCCAGCACTTTGGGAGGCTGAGGCGGGCAGATCATGAGGTCAAGAGATCGAGACCATCCTAGCCAACATGGTGAAACCCCATCTCTATTTAAAAAAAAATAGAAAAATTAGCTGGGCGTGGTGGCGCGCTCCTGTATTCTCAGCTACTTGGGAGGCTGAGGCAGGAGTATTGCTTGAACCCGGGAGGTGGAGGTTGCAGTGAGCTGAGTTCATGCCACTGCACTCCAGCCTGGCACCTGGTGACAGAGCAAGACTCTGTTTCAAAAAAAAAAAAACAACTCTGAATACTGGAGCTCAGTGGAGCTTCCTGGTTGGTGAACCTTGATGTATCAGAGGACAAACTCATCTAAACTTTTTTAGGAGAGACGACCAAAGCTCTGCATTCCCTCCCAGAGCTTTCCTTATGTGTGTCTTCAATGGACAATTCTTAAGCTGTATCTTTATAGTAAAACTAACTATAAGCATATAATTTTCTTGAGTTGTTCTAGTAAATTCCCAAACCTGAAAAAGTTATAAACACCTGAAATGTGAAGCCAAGTTAGTCAAATGTATGGGTGACCTGGGGGCCTCTGGAATTTCTGGATAGTATCTGAAGTAAGGGCAGTCTTACAGAAGACTGAGCCATGAACCTGTGACATGTGCACTACCTCCAAGTGGTTAGAACTGTGTGGCACTCTGCTCCAGCTGGGACTGAAATACAGTATGTATTGAACACTGTATTTTTAGAAGTCTACATTTTACGTATGAAGAAAACATGTTACTTCATTTCTCTCCATTATCCAGCCATCTTGGGAATTCTCTTTCATAGCAGTGGACTATGTAATTTTCCCCCCTGGGCACAACTATTCAGAGTGGATACATGACCTACCTGCATTTGAGACATCGAGATTCTGTCTTTCAGAAATGTGTATAGGAATACTGAAATGTTAATCTGTGGGCTGGTGGTGCTGGAGCAAGAGGTACCTGGCGTAGTAAGTACCCAACAGATTTTTGTTGAATGAGTAAATGAAAGAAGTATCTGTAACTTTAGGGATTTGATAGCCATTTCTCCTATGTACATGGAAAAGCAAAGAAAATCAGTCTTCTGAAAGAGAAGGGAATATAGCCTGAATGTTTATTTCCCCCCAAAATTCATATATTGAAACTCAGTCACCAATGCAATTGTATTAAGAGTTAGGGCCAGAGGTGGTGAAGCACACCTGTAGTCCCAGCACTTTGGGAGGCCAAGGCGGGAGGATTACTTGAGGCCAGGAGTCCGAGAATAGTCTGGACAATGTAGCCAGTTCTTGTCTCTATAAAAAATACCAAAATTAGCCTGGCATGGTAGTATGCACCTGTGGTCCCAGCTACTTGGGAGGCTGAGGCGGGAGGATTGCTTGAGCCCAAAAGGTTGAGGCTGCAGTGCATCAAGATTGTGTCACTGCACTCCATCCTGGGTGATAGAGCAAGACCCTCAAGACCCTGTCTCAAAAAAAAAAAAAAAGACTTAGGCCTTTTAGGAGGTAGTAAATAAGTCACAAAGGCAGAACCTTCATAAAGAATCTGAAGTGAATTGTTTGCCCTTTTGCCATGTGAGGACACAGAGAAGATGCCATCTATGATGCAGAGAGCCCTCACCAGACACTGAATCTGCTGATGCCTTTATCTTGGACTTCTCAGCCTCCAGATCTATGAGCAATAAATGTCTGTTTTTTATAAATTTCCCATTCTAAGATGTTTTGTTATAAGGGTCCAAAAGTTGTAAGACAAAGCAGATGCAAAGTGAGATGCAGAGACAAAAGATCATGTGGTTTTGGAAAGATGATAAGATAATTTCTTGGGGGCTCCTAAAGACTTTTCTGTTCCAGGCTGGGTGCGGTGGCTCATGCCTGTAATCCCAGAACTTTGGGAGGCTGAGGCAGGAGGATCATGAGGTCAGCAGTTCGACACCAGCCTGGCCAGTATGGTGAAACCCTGTCTCTACTAAAAATTTAAAAATTAGCGTGGCGTGGTGGTACACGCCTGTAGTCTCAGCTAGTTGGGAGGCTGAGGCAGAAGAATTGCTTGAATCCGGGAGGTGGAGGTTGCACTGAGTCGAGATCATGCCACTACACTCCAGCCAGGGCAACAGAGCGAGATTCCATCTTAAAAAAATTTTTTTTCTGTTTCAGATCTAGTGAGACCTTGATGCATCCTGTCTTCATTCACCTTGAAATGGGCCTGTATATCCCCATTACATTTCTCCATTTGACCAAGTTAGTTTGAGAGTTTTTTTGCTCCTAATGTTAAATGATTTTTTCTAACGATAAAATCATGAGTCTCAGCTGGGCACGGGTAGCTCACACCTGTAATCTCAGCACTTTGGGAGGCCGAGGTGGGCGGATCACTTCAGGTCAGGAGTTCGAGACCAGCCTGGCCAACATGGTGAAACCCTGTCTCTACTAAAAATACAAAAAAAAATTAGCAGGACATACTGGTGCATGCCTATAGTTCCAGCTACCCGGGAGGCTGAGGCAGGAGAATTGCTTGAACCTGGGAGGCAGAGGTTGCCATGAGCCAAGATAGCACAACTGCACTCCAGCCTGGATAATGGAGCAAGACCCCATCTCCCACGGGGACGAGGTGGGCAGATCACAAGATCAGGAGTTCGAGACCAGCCTGGCCAATATAGTGAAATCCCGTCTCTAATAAAATTACAAAAGTTAGCCTGGTGTTGTGGCACATGCCTGTAGTCCCAGCTACTCAGGAGGCTGAGGCAGGAGAATCGCTTGAACCTGGGAGGCAGAGGTTGCAGTGAGCTGAGACCACGCCATTGCACTCCAGCCTGGGTGACATAGTGAGACCATGTCTCAAAAAAAAAAAATTAGAGTTGTGAAATTGTCTGGTCAAAGCCAAGTAAATACCCTTAGATGATCGGATAATCCAAACATTGTAGCATTCCACTGAAAGTATGTCCAGAAATCTCTTTTGTTTATTACAATGTTAAGTGTTTCTTTATACTGTAAATGAATGATCCTTGTCTAAAGTGAGTGTTTCTCCTATCTCTATAAGAAACTCATCTTCTTTGTGAAAGATCGGCATAAGTAAAGAGAGAAAAGAAGGGAAACACTTCCGTTAACAATGGCTGAATCAATCCCAGCAACCAAAGGACAACAGAATCCCTTCAATCCAATCTCTCTAATCAGCCGGGTGCTGTGGCTCATGCCTATAATCCCAGCACTTTGGGAGGACAAGGCAGGCGCATCACTTCAGGTCAGGAGTTCAAGACCAACCTGGCCAACATGGCGAAACCCTGTCTCTACTAAAAATACAAAAATTAGCCAGGGTGTGGTGACACATGCCTGTAATCCCAGCTACTCAGGAGGCTGAGGCAGGAGAATCACTTGAACCCAAGAGGCGGAGGTTGCAGTAAGCCAAGATCCCACCATTGCACTCCAGCCTGGGTGACAAGAATGAAACTTAGTCTCAAAAAAAAAAAATTATCTAACCAAATTTTAAGCCTTTGAGTACAAGAAACTTGCCTTATGCCTAGCTTATTTTCACAAACTACGTGGTAAGAAATGGGTTAGAAGAATATTTACTAATTGATTGCTCAAAGTCAGCATATTGAAACAAGAAACTTGTGACCCTATTTGAAGATTTAAAACAGGAATGACAAAACCACACAAACTAAAAACAAATATTTTTCCTAGCCTGCAGTTAGTAACAGTCAGAAATAGAAGATTCTTGTCATCTAATGAGTGCCAATAAACTCATATCAAACCTTAGAGGCTTTGCCATTATCATATTTCGGGAATATTTAAAAATTTCTATAAAGCATATGACCAATTATACAACAAATGTCATTTATATGGTATGCTTGTATAAAAGAAAAATGTCTGTAAAATGCCTGTAAAAGGTTGGAAGTTGCATGTACAAAATGCTAGGAAAAGTGGGCTGATTGTATCATTCTCATTTCTTTTCCCTAACCCTCTCTCCCATCCCCAGGAAGCTACTGCTAGCAGGAAATGATAAAAGAGACCTGAGAATGGAGACAGCTAAGCACCCACCCAAATACAGCTAAGAATGAGGCCTTGAAAATGAGGGAGGAGTTCTTCCTGGGAGCTGACTGTTGGGGTCAGGAAAGCGTGGCCTCCATGGAGATTCACTGGCCCAGTTTGCATGAGGAGGCCAATCACTGACCAGGGTTCCCCCATCTCCAACAGCTGCATGAATGCTTAGGCATGCTTGGGGAGATAAATATGAGACTAATGACCATAGATAATAAATTCAGATTGTTATGACAGCTAGTTGAGAACCCACACATGGGCCTGAGGACTGCTCAGCCAAGGGCCTTGTCTCCATGCTGGCCTGCGTTCTCCTTCCCTCCTTGTTGTGCAGGCTGTGGCCTTTTTCCTTGCCTTTAGGTGCTGGTGCTGTGCACACAACTAGTGGCTCTCTCTTCTGGTCTGACCACAGTCCCTCTGAAGGAAACCAGAATATGTCACCCCAAAATATGCTTCTCTGACATCAAAATTATTTCTGAGCCAAAGGCAATTGAGAAGCAGCAAATGGAGAAAAAACTCTCTCTATCCTCCAGCTTTTCTGCCTGAAGACAGGCTATAAATTCTCCTTTTCTTTTTTTTTTTTTTGAGACGAAGAGTCCTGCTCTGTCTCTCAGGCTGGAGTGCAATGGTGTGATCTTGGCTCACTGTAACTTCCACTTCCCAGTTCAAGCAATTCTCTTGTTTCAGCCTCTTGAGTAGCTGGGATTACAGGCACAGGCCACCACACCTGACTAATTTTTGTTTTTCTAGTAAAGAGGAGGTTTCATCATGTTGGTCAGGCTGGTCTCAAACTCCTGACCTTGTGATCCGCCCACTTCAGCCCTCCAAAGTTCTGGGATTATAGGCGTGAGCTATCGTGCCCCTTTAGATTCTCCTTTACTGAAGACAAGGCTACATTCCCATCAGCCCTGAGAGGCCCCAGAGTAACCTGCAAACAAACTTTACTCCCATGTATTTACTTTCCCATAGTTTCCTGTCCTTGGAAACCTAAAACCACTTCTCTTTGTCCTGTCATTTCTTTACGCATTTGCTTTACTTTGTTGAAAATGTCTTGTAAATGGAGTTCTAACCCACCATTTTGAGTTACTTTTCATTGATGTTTCTCTCTCAAGATGTGCGCTGCATGCATTAATAAACTGTTTTTCTCTTGTTAATGTGTCTTTTGTTACAGAGGTCTATTCCAAGGAAGAGCTCAGGAGGGTTGAGGAAAGACATTATCTTTCCTCCCCTGCATCCCCATCTTTCACTTTTCTTTCAGTCTCTGAAGACAAACCGATGACAGGAGGTTTTTTTTTTTCTCTTTAAGAGTTCTGTTGTTAATCACCACCACCAGGAACCAAAGCGTGAAAAACCATGACAGAAAATGAGAAGTTGCAGTGTTCTCACAATAGTCCAGTTTCCGACTTAGTAAATGACCAGTGGAAAACAATTTGGGATTTTTTTCTCTCTACCTTCATTTCTCCAACGGACAAAAAGGTGGAGTTTTCCTTCTATGTCACTCTCTTGCTCTACATTTAGATGTAAATTAGGCCTGAAGAAAAAATTCCAGTCCAACAATAAGCATCCCTTTGGTACAAGTGGCAATTTACATCTTTCAAAACCCCTAGAACTTTTTCTTGCCCAGGCAGAATTGTTTGTGCAAAATTGGGACCAGTATAATCTCAAATGGGTTAGTCACCTCCTTTTGGAAAGCATAGAAGAAAAACTTCAGTTTGATATTTGGAATTGCAAATTTCGTTATTTAGGAGAAGTCTGTATGTAAAGACCTGGCTCCCTAAAATAAGTAGGATTATGAGGAAATTTGTAATGTTTTTAGAATTTTGGTTTCAGAAAAACTTCTAAAAATCTTTAAAATTAAAGATTTAAGGACAAGAATTCTGATTTTGGACAATTTTGCTCAGTAATATGAGAATTTAGTTTAATAAGTTCTTCACAAGTTGAGGTGAAGTTGGGTTACAAGTGCCTAACCAGACCAGCAGTTCTCTTTGAGAAAAAATGGCCTTCTTGGGTTGAGGTTAGAAAAGTCCTTTTTCTTCTGTGACTAAAGACATTAACTTTAGCATTAAGTTAGGAATACCACCTGATACTTGCCCAACATAAAAACAATGCTTTGTGTGATTTTATAGCAAAGTAAGTTTAGTAATTCAAGACTATAACTTTTTTTTTCCATTCCAACTTTTATTTTAGGGTTAAGGAGTGCATGCATGTACATGTTTGTTACATAGGTAAATTGTGCATCATAGGGGTTTGGTGTACAGATAATTTTGTCACTCAGGTAACCAGCATGATAACTGCTGGGTAGTTTTTCAATCCTCATCCTCCTCCAGCCCTCCACCCTTAAGTAGGCCCAGGTGTCTGTTGTTCCCTTCTCTGTGTCCATATGTACTCAGTGTGTAGCTTCCACTAATACATGAGAACATGCAGTATTTGGTTTCCTGTTCCTGAGTTAATTTGCTTAGGATAGTGGCCTCTAGCTCCATTCATGTTGCTCCAAAGGCCATGATTTTATTCTTTTTTTGTGGCTGTGTAGTATTCCATGGTGTAGATATACCACATTCTCTTTATACAGTCCACCATTGATGACCATCTAGGTTGATTCTGTCTCTTGGCAATTGTGAAGTGTGCTGCAATGTATTCATGCATGTGTCAAGACTGCAACTTGGCCAGGCACAGTGACCCATGCCTGTAATCCTAGCACTTCAGGAGGCCAAGACAGGAAGATCACCTGAGGTCAAGAGTTTGAGACCAGTCTGACCAACATGGTGAAATCCCATCACCCCATATCTATTAAAAATACAAAAATTAGTGGTAGTGGTGGCAGGTGCCTGTAATCCCAGATACTTGGGAGGCTGAGGCAGGAGAATCACTTGAATCTGGGAGGTATAAATTGCAGTGAGCCGAGATTGTGCCACTACACTCCAGCCCAGGTGACAGAGTGAGACTCTCTCTCAAAAAACAAAAACAAAAACAAAAAACCCCCACAACTTAAGTACCAGGAGAGTTGTAGATTGGATCATGAAATAGGTGAAGCTTATGTTCTTCCTTTTCTAATGTTTTCATCCCTTTCATGTTTTCCTACTTTCCAACATCTTTATTTTCCAAGTCCTTCTCAGTTAGCTAATCTCTAGTAATGTTATTTTTATAATTTGAAAGTGGATTCTTTTTTTTTTTTTTTTGAGAAAGAGTCTTACTCTGTCATCCAGGCTGGAGTGCAGTGGCACATCTCAGCTCACCGCAACATCTGCCTCCTGGGTTCAAGCTATTCTCCTGCCTCAGCCTCCTGAGTAGCTGGGACTACAAGCACACACCACCACACCCAGCTAATTTTTGTATTTTTAGTAGAGATGAGGTTTCACTATGTTGGGCAGGCTGGACTCGAACTCCTGATCTCATGATCCGCTCGCGTCAGCCTTCCAAAGTGCTGGGATTACAGATGTGAGCCACCGCCCCGGGCCAAAAGTGGATTCTTAAACACCAAAAACACCTGAGGGGGTAAAGGAAAGACTCCTGGTAGAATTGAAGCAACATATTACCTATAGAAGAGATATCTCTATCTGAATGCCTCATGTTGTAGCATGCATCTGATTTCTACTTAGAGATAGTCACTGCCACACAATCTTCTGCAATTGCTATTGGCTCCCTTACAGTTTGAATTATAGAAATGTTGTTGAATTCTTGTTTTCCTTATCTTCTCTTCCAAATGAAATATGGCAGGATCTATGATCCTTAAACCTAGACTGAAACATTCACTTTATTCTGTCACTCTCAGTTGCAGTTGCCTTTGTCCTCTACTTGTGATAAGTTTTCACCAAATAGACCTGGATACCTGGCCTGCCAACCCTCTTTCAGACTTGATTGAGTCAAATAATCCAATTTATGTCAAATGAAAGCTGGGCACTCTAATCTCAAGGGAGTCCTCATGTACTCAGCCAAGGCAGGTGGATGCCTTAATCCTGAGATGGGCACCAAATACTCACAATAGATCACTTTCAACCAGCTCTGGGCTTATATAATTGATAAACCCAGGAATCAGTAGCCAATGACATCACTCAGAGACCTTGCTTTTTTAATATGGGACAGATATAGTTTACTGTATTTTGACTTCAAAGACTGTCTCATTTTTTTCTCCCCTAAGCCTCATTCCCAAGTCTACTTGGAGTGCTAAAATGAACTCTCTGCTTGGCAGTAAACACCTTTTCACTAAGCTCTCCATCTGTGCTCTCTAATAGTCTTATGTTTTTCTTCAACATCTTTGTGAAATGGAAGGCTTTATCTCTTCTCAGAGAAATTTCAGGTGTCAAGGGACAGAGAGAAGAGTATTTGAGGAGTGGAGTAAGGAGTAGGATAACATTTCCATGGGCTATGAGATGTTATTTTCCTGACTCATGGCATCATAGCTAGTTGAGAATCACTAAATCTTCTCTTTTACCATTAGCAAAGAACTGGTCAAATTGTACATGTTGTTCTTTGTGTTATTTACATGGTTTGACTGTGTCCCCACCCAAATCTCATGATGAATTGTAGTTTCCATAAATCCCCATGTGTCATGGGAGGGACCTGATGGGAGGTAATTTAATCATGGTGGTGGTTTCCCCACTGCTAGTCTCATGATAGTAAGTTCTCACAGGATCTGATGATTTTATAAGGAACTTCCCCCTTTGCTCAGCTGTCATTCTTCTTCCTGCTGCCATGTGAAGAAGGACATCTTCGCTTCTGCTTTCTCCATGATTGTAACTTTCCTGAGGGTTTCCCAGCCACGCTGAACTTTGAGTCAAGTAAAGCTCTTTCCTTTATAAATTACCCAATCTCAGATATGTCTTTATTAACAGCATGAGAACAAACTAATACAGTTATTAAAGTCATATTAATTTTTATTTGCTCCTCAAATAGAAAAATTAGCACATAAAATATACTTATTTACACTGCACAAATCCCCAGTGGTATAACAAATATATTATTGATCTGTGCTTAGCTTTTATTGGTTAGCATTCATGAAAAATGCTAATAATATAAATTTAAGAAAGTATGCAGGACATAGATTTTTCTTTTTTGAGACTGTCTTGCTCTGTTGCCCAGGCTGGAGTATAGTGGCATGATCTTGGCTCACTGCAACCTCCGCCTCCTGGGTTCAAGCATTTCTACTGCCTCAGCCTCCTAAGTAGCTGGTATTACACCTGCATGCCATCACACTCAACTAATTTTTTGTATTTTTAGTAGAGGTAGTGTTTCACCATGTTAGCCAGGATGGTCTCAATCTCCTTACCTTGTGATCCATCTACCTTGGCCTCCCAAAGTGCTAGGATTACAGGCATGAGCCACCATGCCCAGCCCATAGATTTTATTCCTTATCCATTCCAGGCTAGATGTGGAGGCTCACTTCTATAATCCCAGCACTTTGGGAGGCCGAAGTGGGAGGATTGTTTGAGCCCAGGAGCTCAAGACCAACCTAGGCACCTAGGCAACATAGTGAGACCTTGTCTCTACCAAATATATATATATATGTGTGTGTGTGTGTGTGTGTGTGTGTGTGTGTGTATGTATTTTATATATATGTATTACATATATATATGTATTTTATATATATGTATTTTATATATATATGTATTTTATATATATGTATTATATATATATGTATTATATATATATTATATATATATGTATTATATATATTATATATATATGTATTATATATATATATGTATTATATATATATATATGTATTATATATATATATATATATGCCAGGTGTGGTGACACACACATGTAGACCCAGCTACCCAGGAGGCTGAGGCAGGTGGATCATCTGAGCCAAGAGGCAGAGGCTGCAATGATTCTGCCACTGTACTCCAGTCTAGGTGACAGAGTGAGACCCTGTCTCTAAAAAAGTCCATTCCAGTTTTCTGTATGTATATGGTTTATTCTCTAAGGTTTCTTTAAGTCACAGTTAAGTAGCTTCATACTCAAAATATCAGCTAGATTTTGTGCTGGTGGTGACAATGAGGGACTATGAAGAAGTAAAAGGCTAGGTTTTACTTCTATACTGTGAATATACAAAGTTATCCATGAAAGGTAGGGAGGCTGTGCATGTGTGGGGGCAGTAGGTACATGGGAACTCTCTGTACTTTCCACTCAATTTTGCTGTGAACTAAAACTGTTCTAAAAAAAAAAAAGTCTATTTTAAAAAAAAAATGTTACCCAAGTCAGAGTGAAACAACAAAGAACTGACTGTGTAGGTTCCTGCCTGGGCCACATTTTGATACAAATGATAGTTAACACAGTGAATTGTTAAAAATATGGTGGACATTTTGCCATGCGATTCACCTGCTAGAGCCAAGACTGCTATTTGTGACCAAATATCTGTTCTTCTCTCCCCCTTAGTAATAAAACCTTCATTTTTTAGTTGGAAATTTGGCTCCCTAGTACAGAGGCTTCATTTTCTAGCTGCTCTTTCAGGTAGGTGTGCCAAGTGACTAAATTTTTGGCACAAAAATAGGACACAACTGGAATTGGTGAGTATTTTTTCTGGGCAGTGTACCCAAAGAGACAGAGCATATTTATTTTTTCTTTTCTTTCTTTCTTTCTTTCTTTTTTTTTTTTGGCCTCCTCTTCCTGACAGCTTGGCAATTAAGCTGTATTCCCACAATTGGCTGAAAGCATCCCTTTCAGCTAGGTGTGCCATAGGGTTAAGTTCTAACCAATAGGTGTAAACATAGTACTATCTTAAACACTTCTGGAAAATTGTCTTTAAAGAGAGGTAACATAGTCTTCCCAACTTTCTCCTTTGTACTAGCTAGAAGCTTCAGCAGATTTGAGGAATATTTTTGAGGATGAAAGAACAGTAAGAAAGAAGACTGAGTCCTCAAGGACTGCTGAATTGCTTTCAGGCCCTGCTGTATTTTCTTCCAATTTAATATACATGAAAGAGAAAAGCTTCCATCTTGTTTAAATACGTATTTTTTTAGGTTTCTGTGTTTCATGCTAAATGGATTCCTGTTAGATACTAAGAAAAACCAAAAACATGGTACTAGGTTTAGACGTTGAGTGGCAGGTGGTATAGACTCAATATCACAGGCTGGTCATTTTGTGGCAAACGTTTCCACGCTTTAACTTGAAAAGAGGATCACATGCTGACTGAGGCTGTAGTTTTAGGGGAAATGATAGGAAAGATTAATGATTTGTGTGGGTATTGGCTGCTTCTTGATGTTTTCAGAAAGCCTTACAGGCAAGAAGGCAGTGGAGAAGTGGAGACAGAAGGGACTACAGCTTTGCTAAAAGAGTGCTATTTTTCTCAGGCCTACAATCAAAGTTGATAATTTGGACCATTGTAAGAATAAAAGGGCAGCTGCTTTTGCACTCAAAACTGAACCAGTTATAAGCAGTGGTTGAAAGCCTGCAACCTTAGTAAAGGAGAAAACTAGTCACCCCTCATACATCAGCATTGACCTGCTGGCAAATAGTAGATTAAGGATACTTCTCTCCCACCAAGTGTGTTTTAAACAGCTTTCAAGGTAGTTGCTATTAAATTGAGGGGTAAGGCTGGGCACAATGGCCCATGCCTGTAATCCCAACACTTTGGGAGGCTGAGGCGGGCAGATCACAAAGACAGAGTTCAAGACTAGCCTGACCAATATGGTGAAACCCCATCTCTACTAAAAATACACAAATTAGCCAGACACAGTGGCATGCACCTGTAGTCCCAGCTACTCAGGAAGATGAGGCAGGAGAACTGCTTGAATCCAGGAGGCAGAGGTTGCAGTGAGCCGAGATCCCACCATTGCACTCCCCCCGAGCAACAGAGCAAGACTGTGTCTCAAAAAAAAAAAAAAAGAAAAGAAAGAAAAAAGAAAAAGAAAAAAAAGAAAGACAGAAAGAGAAAAAGAAAAGAAAAGGAAGCTCATCTCAGACAGCATAACCAAAGGCTGCCTGGTAAGCTAATCAAGGAACTCCCTTCCCAGGCCAGGGGGGTCTCTGCAATTACTGCTCAGCAGGGTTTGATAACTTCTATGGACCAGTACCAGTGAGTGTTAACGTTTCCTCCTTTCCTCTTCTACAGCTGAAATTTTAATTAAGGTTACTCTATTCCTGTTTCACCACTATACAGTATATTGAGTATGACCCAATTTAGGTAAGACAAATAACTTTTTGTTTATGTGTTTCTGGAGCATGAGACACTACATCTAGACAAGATGGAGATGACTGCGTATCACCCAGAATTTTTGGACTATGAGCTTGAAGCAATAATAGGAGGACACTTCGGAGTTATCTCTCCCAGGGAGGAGGGCTCTATGTAAAAAGAAGGAGCTTACGGATGAAAGGACTGTGGCAAGGGCTGCTACTTCTCCCTTGATACGTTCTCTCTTCCTGTTTCAAGTTTTAGCTGGACATAACACTGCCTAAAATAAAGGCTATGCTTTCCAGCATCCCTTGTCGCTCTTTGAGATTTCCAGAAAATGTTGTTTAAAAGAATGTGCAAGCCCAACTTTACTCTTTTCTTTTTCCTGCTGGTTGGAATGATGACATGATTTTTGGAGCTTCATTGGCCATTTCAGACTATGGAGTAAAGCTGCTTGCTGTGGATAGCAGTGCAAAAAGATCTAAATAGCTAGGTTCCTGTCACTGTAGAATGACTTCGTCTAGACTTGTAATGCATGAGACAGAAAGAAATAAACTATCCTTTTTTTTTTTAAGATGCGGTTTCACCATGATGGCCAGGCTGGTCTTGAACTCCTGACCTCAGGTGATCCACCCACCTCGGCCACCCAAAGTGCTGGGATTACAGGCGTGAGCCACTGTGCCCAGCCAATAAACTATACTTTTAAAGCCAATATTATTTCGGGTATGCTGGATTGTTCTGTCAACAATGTGACTAATCTGGGCAGAATGTTTTCCAGAATCCCCTATAGGGACCTAGGTTAGAGTTGATCTCAAGAGAAACTTGCTGGTAATTTGCAAGGCAGAAGTGAAACAGTAGCCATGCCTCTAGGAAGATCTTCATTGTGCCACATGGTGATAGATAGATGTCAAGGTGCCCAGTGGGTCCAGCTTGTCCACCTTCCTCTGTCCTACACCAGGCTCTTCTTCCCAAATGCTAGCCCTGATGGTAAACAGCAGCTACAGGCCCACCACCAGACACTTAGCAGTGGATACACACAGGTGTTCTAAGAGAGGCATAGCTTCCCATACAGTGCTTAGCGAGCTCCCTTTTTGCAGTCCCACTTTGGCTGATGAATGTGTTGGATTTCTCAGAGGTCCTTGCAAGCTCTGACTTGCCTACTCACCCCAGGGCTTGAAGGGGACTGCTTAGTGACTATTTTTCCAACTTCCCCTTCTGGATCTTTACTTTCTCAATGCCTCCCACAGTTGTGTAAGTACAAGTTCCTATAATTAATCCCTTGTCTAATAACACTCACAATGGCTCTATTCCTTCACTGAACCCTGATTGATATATTGAATTTTATGACCTGTAGATCACCTTTATTCCAACAGAGTCACGTACATTATCCTGCTAAACCCTCCTAAGAGCCATGGGAAGGTAGCGCTGTCATTATATCCATTTTACAGACTTGGAAATGGGTTTAGAGAAGTTAAATAATATTTTCACTGCCATACACCAAGTAACTGGGGATGCCAAGTTTGTAACACAATTTGCCTCCTGCCAGAGCCCAAGAACTTAACCACAATACCTTAAAACATATGCACTTCCTGTCCAGAAGTTCTACTCTAATTCATATCGCTTCTTGCTTTAGTGTTTTTGTGTTAAAGTCAATCATGCTACCTAATCAGACAACCATAATGTACAAACAACAAACAAAAAAGACTGCTAGTGTCAACAAGGTTTACTTAATAGCTTTAAAAAGCGCCAGTTATACTGACAGTCTGTTTATTTCCACTTCGGCTATCTAAAAGCAAAACCCTTGACCAAGTAGAGCCCCACTTTAGGAAAGAACTAGGGTCCATTTTAGGGGCTTATTTAACATTTAAAAGCTGAGGAAAGATTAGTACCACACCCTTGGCATACTGCCTACTGAAGCAGACTGTGGGCTCAGATGCCAACAATTAATTCTGCAGGAACAAAAGAACAAGTCAGAGCCTAATATTGGGGTGTAAATGAAAGTGAAGTTAGGGCCAGGTGTGGTGACTCATGCCTGTAATCCCAGCACTTAGGGAGGATCTCCTCAGGTCAGGAGTTTGAGACCAGCCTGGCCAACATGGTGGAACCCCATATCTGCTAAAAATACAAAATTAGCCAGGCGTGGTGGTGTCTACCTGTAATCCTAGCTACTCTAGAGGTTCAGGCAGGAGAACCTGGGAGGTGGAGGTTGAAGTGAGCTGAGATTGTGCCACTGCAAAGAAGAAAAAAGAAAGAAAGAAAGTAGAAAGAAAGAAGGAAGGAAGGAAAAAAGGAAGGAAGGAAGGAAGGAAGGAAGGAAAAGAAAGAAGGAAGGAAAGAAAGAGAAAGAAAAAGAAAGGAAAAGAAAGAAAGAAAATAAAGTCAGAAGGAAAGAAAGAGAAAGAAAAGAAAGAAAGAAAAAAGAAAGAAAGAAGAAAGAAACGAAAGAAAGAAAGAAGTCAGAGCTAGGGAACATTTTTGGGATTTACTAAACATATACCCACAGGGAAGGAAGAAAGGAGGTCAGTGATATGGACAGTTGCTATAGTACGCTTTTGGATTCTCTTAGATCTCAGTACTTTATAGGGAATCAGAGTCCTCATTTTTTTGCCAGTGTGGAAGATCCTGTCAGTATCATGCTCATATCCCTGGAATACTTACTGTTTCTATACATGCAGATGGTGTCCTACTGCTAGTACATGATGCTGCCTGAGGGCTTTCTCTCAGTCCAGGTGTATTTGTACAGCAAGTCCTAAGCACTGTAGAGTTAACATCCTGGAACCAACTATACACTAATGACTGATAGGAATTAGAGGACAAACTCCAGCGTCCTCTCCCGTCCAGTGGGACAACTCCCAGAGGTTCCCAGCATGGTTGATCCTCAGTTGCCCTCATGGTAACGTAATGGTTTAGACTTCCCTCAGGTCCCTGTCTTACTTCCTCTTTCCCCTGCCAGTGTTTCCTATGATCACCTCTCAAGCTACTTATGTTGAAATCTTTTGCTTCAGGTTGGCTTCTGAAAGAATCTGGCAGAAGACAGCTCAATTATGGGGAAAGCACTCCTGCCCAAAATAATTGGCTAAACTTCTCCATTTTTTCAAGTTTGAAATTCTGCTCATTAGAGATGCATATGGGGGGCCTGGCATGGTGGCTCACACCTATGATCCCAGCACTTTGGCAGGGCTGAGGCAGGTGGATTACTTGTACCCAGGAGTTTGAGACCCGCCTAGGCAACATAGTGAGACCTCATCTCTGCAAAAAATACAAAAACTAGCTAGGTGTGGTGGTGTGTGCCTGTAGTCCCAGTTACTAGTGGAGTGAGGTGGGAGGATCACTTGAGCCTGGGAGGTCGAGGTTGCAGTGAGCTGTGTTTATGCCACTGCACTTCAGCCAGGGTGGCAAAGTGAGACCCTGCTTAAAAAAAAAAAAAAAAAAAAGAGAGAGAGATGCATATGGGTGTCAGGTATTAACATACTCCTTGCAGGGTTATAGGGTTATAAAGCAGCCATCACTTTTTCCCACCATATCTTAGGGAAAATGGTTGGTGACACTGCTTTCTCCTTATTACTATTTAATCTCACCCAAAATAATTGGCTACTCAAAAGAATCATTAGCCATCATAAAGTAAGTAAATTCTAACTACCTTATTCTAGAGCAGGCTATGTCCAAAGGAGTGTGATCTCAAGTGTACATCTGCAATTTGGAATTGAAAGTTTGAAATTTGAAGTTGAAATACAAACAGTGGCAGTGGCTGAACCATATATAACAATAGAACTCTGACCCATGAAGGGATCAGAATATGTTGCTCCCAAATATGATGCTTTAGCATATTGATTATTTTGAACTGAAGGCAATTGAGAAACAGCAAATGCTCTCTGACCTCCTCTTTTCTTAAAAGCAGGGCATAATTTTTCCATAAGAAAGATGCTCTTCCATAACCAGAAAGAAAACATTCTTATCACTGGAAATGGAAAACCGACACTGATTGTCTGCACAAACAAATCTTACTAATATAACTGTTATCTTCCATTAGTTTTCCTCATATATTTCCTAGGCACTTTCCAACAACTTACCACCTCTAGAAGCCCAAACCCCTGTCCTTTATCTACCTATGTCTTCACAATTTATTGCTTTTTGTTAAAATGGTATATAAACCTCTGTATCTAACCACATCTTTTGAGGTTTTCATATCTTCTCTGTAAAGCCCTCTATGCCATATAAAAATATTAATATCAAATAAAATTGCATATATTGTTTCTGTTAATCTTTGTCAGCTTAATTTACAGGACCCAGGCACGTAATAACATCAGAGGGTAACATTTTTCCTCCCTTCATTTACAACATACAGCAACCTATCCAGGAAACTAATCACATATTTTCAATAGCCAACCAACAAGATAGTCTGCTATAAGTCGAATTTGTTGGGAGTTACACATCTTTAGTGATAGTCTAAGAGGCCAAATGATAACAGCTGTTCCCTGCATCTACAAGCCAAGACGGTCAGGACTTGATTAATAACTGACAGCTTTTCTAATTTTTGCTTCTGCTTCCAACTTAGGACCAATCAGAGAAAGCCAGCTGGGCACGGTGACTCATGCCTGTAATCCCAGCATTTTGGGAGGCTGAGGTGGGTGGACCACAAGATCAAGAAATCGAGACCATCCTGGCCAACATGGTAAAACCCCGTCTCTACCAAAAAAAAAAAAATACAAAAATTAGCTGGGCCTGGTGGTGCACGTGCCTATAGTTCCAGCTATTCAGGAGGCTGCGGCAGGAGAACTGCTTGAACCTGGGATGTGGAGGTTGCAGTGAGCTGAGATGGAGCCACTGTGCTCCAGCCTGGCCACAGAGTGAGACTCTGTCTCAAAAAAAAAAAGCCAAATATTCACCCCTAACCAATCACATAGGATTTCCTGTTTCTAGTTTGCCTGCTTACAGCTTCCCCATGCCAACAGCTTCTAACTGGGGCATAGTTGAAGCCTTTCCTTTGTCCTAAAATAAAACTTTCTTACTCCTCTGCCTGCCTTGGGGTCTCTGCCAAAATACAAGTGACAGTGGTTGACTCCCTTGCTATCTCTGAATAAATAGGCTTTGCTTGTTCTCATTTGATCTGTCTTAGTTTGTTTCCACATTCTGTCCACCCTTGTAACTTTCTATTTGGGAGGCTTGTATTTGATATTATGCCTTATTCTCTCCATCCATTTTGTCCTAATATGGATGACATACTATTTTAGAGTTCCAATTATAAAGATACCTTTTATCCCTGGATAAGATTGCATTTTGATCCTTTTAATCTCAATGAGCCAGAAGGTTTAGGGCACCAAGAGAAAATGTCTGGAGAGTTTCATATGTCCTTTTCCCCACTATCAAATCATTAACAAAACAATATTTCAAAATTATCAGTACTGCTTTTGTCCCTATCCCTCGCCTCAAGGCAGGAATCTTCAATTGTTTAAAGTTTCCTAGTACCTTGACATAGCACTGCTTTTCTATTTATTTGCTCTTGTGAACCCTGAATATCTGAGACAGGTCTCAGTCAATTTAGGAAGTTTATTTTGCCAAAGTTAAGCATGTGCACCGGTGGCATAGCCTCAGGAGGTCCTGAACACACGTCCCCAAGGTGGTCAGAACACAGCTTGGTTTTATACATTTTAGGGAGATGTGAGACATCAATCAACAAATGTAGGATGAAGATTGGTTGGGTTTAGAAAGGTAGGATGATGTGAAGCAAAGGTGGGACCACTCAAAAAAAGCAAGAGCAGGCTGGGCGCTGTGGCTCATGCCTGTAATCCCAGCACTTTGGGAGGCCAAGGCGGGTGGATCACGAGGTCAAGAGATTGAGATCATCCTGACCAACATGGTGAAACCCCATCTCTACTAAAAAATACAAAAATTAGCTGGGCGTGGTGGCGTGCGCCTGTAGTCTCAGCTATTTGGAGTCTGAGGCAGGAGAATTGCTTGAATCCAGGAGGGTTGCAATGAGCCGAGATTGCACCACTGCACTCCAGCCTGGTGAGACTCTGTCTCAAAAAAAAAAAAAAAAAAAAGCAAGACCTGGGAGGAGGCTTTCAGATCATAGGCAGATAAGAGACAAATGGTTGCATTCTTTGGAGTTTTGATTAGCATTTCCAAAGTAGGCAATCAGTTATGCATTTATCTTAGGGAGCAGAGGGATGACTTTGAATAGAATGGGATGCAGGTTTGCCCTAAGCAGCTCCCAGATTGACTTTTCTTTTAGCTTAATGATTTGGCGGATACAAGATTTATTTTCCTTTCACATTTTCTTTCTTTTTTTTTTTTTTTGAGACAGAGTTCCGTTCTTGTTGCCCAGACTGGAGTGCAATGGCACAATCTCAGCTCACTGCAACCTCCGCCTCCTGGGTTCAAGCGATTCTCCCACCTCAGCCTCCTGAGTAACTGAGATTACAGGCGTCGCCACCATGCCCAGCTAATTTTGTATTTTTAGTTAGAGATGGGTTTTCTCCATGTTGGTCAGGCTAGTCTTGAACTCCCGACCTCAGGTGATTTGGCCACTTTGGCCTCCCAAAGTGCTGGGATTACAGGCATGAGCCACTGCGCCTGGCCTTCCTTTCACATTTTCTACCCTCATTCTCACACTTCTGTGCTCTGCTGTGTGTTGCTGGATTCTGTAATCTACAATTACAAACTTTTGGTCAGATTGTGCAAATAGAAAGATATTAAAAGGCCAGAGAAAGGGAACTGTGACTCTCCTTTTTCCAGTTTTGAGCACTTGTAAAAGCATCTGTTGGCTGGATTCGGTGGCTCACGCTTGTAATCCCAGTACTTTGGGAGGCCAAGGGCATGAATCACCTGAGGTCCGGAGTTTGAGACCAGCCTGACCAACATGGAGAAACCCTGTCTCTACTAAAAATACAAAATTAGCCAGGTGTGGTGGCGGGTGCCTGTAATCCCAGCTACTCAGGAGGCTGAGGCGGGAACTGTGAGGCAGAGGTTGTGGTGAGCGGAGATCGCACCCTTTCATTCCAGCCTGAGCAACAAAGCAAGACCCTGTCTCAAAAAAAAAAAACAGAAAAAAGAAAAAAGAAAATAAAAAATTATTTGGAAATAATAATAATAATTATTATTATTTGAGACGGTGTCTGGTACTGTCACCCAGGCTGTAGTGCAGTGGTGCGACCTTGGCTCACTGCAATCTCCTCTTCCCGGGATCAAGCAATTCTCCTGCTTCAGCCTCCAGAGTAGCTGGGACTACAGGCGCGCGCCACCATGCCCAGCTAATTTTTTTGTATTTTTAGTAGAGACAGGGTTTCATCAT